>JAJPUD010008743.1:0-44535 GCA_023553655.1 Myrmecobius fasciatus
TTTTTTCTTAAATGCTTCCTTTAAAATTTTCTTAAATTTTCCTTAAATTTCCTTAAATGTAAGTATTATCTGTTGGGCAGAAGCTAGAACTCTTTCCAAAAAGATCAAGGACAAAGGGAGAATTTCCATCATCACTATTGTTCTATATTATACTACAAATGTTAGCTATAGCAATAAGACCAAACAAAGATATTCAAGGAATTAAAATAGACTATTTGAAAGTGAAACTATCTTTCTTTGCAGACAATCTGATGGTATACTTAGAGAATTGTAGAGAATGCACTAAAAATTAATTAAAACAATTAAAACTTCAGCAAATTTGAAAAATATAAAATAAGCACAAATAGATCAGTATTTCTATCTATTGTCAATAAAATCCAGCAGGAAAAGAAAAGAAGTTTCATTGAATTGCAGACAATATAAAATATTTGACTATCCTTGCAATTTCTCATTCTCTGCTATCACAAAGACAGCTGACATAAATGTTTTAAAACATACAGATTATTTTTCCTTATCTCATAGTAGGATACCTGGGTAAAATGGTACAGGCAGTTTAATAACTCTTTGAAAATAATGCCAGATTACTCCCTAAAATAGTTGGTGAACACATGCATAATTAATATCAAATTGTTTGCCTTCTCAAATATGGGGGAGGATAAGGAGGGACAAAGAAAATCTGAAAATCAAACTTTTTAAAAAGCAAATATTGAAAATTTTCATCTACATATAATTGAGAAAAATTAAATTTAAATTAAATTTTAAAAATAAGTTTAATAAAACTGGAGTCAGAAGACCAGAATTTTACTTTCAGTTCTTCCATTTATTTACTATTTGATTTTGGACAAACCATAAACAGAAATAAGAAGTCAAGGATTGAGAAATGAGTAGAGCCTATTTCTTGGCATTAAAGAAAAAAAAAGTGAATTGTAATAAACTTAGTTGCTTAACCATTATAGGCTAACATTTTGGAACTATCTGCAACTAAAAGTGAGCCTGACAACAGGGGTTGTAGAGATGATTGATATAACTAGGAAAGTATCCAAGGGTCATTTTTGCCTTCACAAAGGTAACACCTAGTTACTCAGATGCATATTTAGGAACTGGAGAATGAGTGCACCCATATGTAGTACATCAATTAGCACATGAATAGGAACTGTGAAAAATGCATTCTGGAAGAAGCATGCAGGTAGGTTGACACAAAAGTGCTGAGGCTTCAAAAGAATCAGGTTTTGTTTTCGTTTGGTTTGGTTTTTTAATTCTTTTGCATTTTGCTCATTTCATCCTAAAAAAAAAACAAAACAAAACAAAACAAAATATACAAAGAAAAATATTCCTCTGTACTTTGACTGTCAACATCTGAACCCACTCAGTAACAAGCATAGTGTTCCCCAGAAAAAGGCCAAAATACAATATAAGGCCAGCCAAAATGGGTATTTTTCCTTTTTTATGAACCATCTGGTGGTCAAAAGTGGTAACTGTAGCTAATTTTAAAAACTGGAAAAAATTATCATTATTCCTCATTTAATTCAATTCAACACCATTAAAAAATAACTCAGCAAACATTTGTTAATCTCCTGCTATGTGCTAGTCCTAGTAATAGGTACTTAGGAGACACAGAGAAAAAGAAAACTGTCTCTACTTTCAAGGAATTTATGTTCTATTGGTATGGAGAAGTATGTGTATATGTGAATATATGCTGTGTGTTTGTGTGTATGTGCACATTCAATTTACAGGAGAATTTAGGCATAAAGTTTATTTGCATCATCAAGTTTGTTAATATATAAATATACACATATAAAATGCAAATGTATAGATACATATCAAAATAATGTAACATGGGACTAGGTGTATACATGTGTGCATGTATGTACATATATACATACATGTATGCACATATACACATATATGTGCTTACATATATAGTCACATTTTCTCAAAGAGCTTTATATCATTTTATTTCTTTTTGGAGAATAGTAGTAAGATAAAGTGATGATTATCTATTTAGCTGTATTTTTTTAAATACTGTTTTAAAAAAGATAATAGAACTTTAAATCTAAACATAATGGATAGGGTGATGACTCAAAGTCAGAAGTCTCTGGATGCAAATCCATCCTTGGACAATTACTAGCTGTGTGACCGCTATGATTAGGATTTAAGCTCCCAGTTTTCTAGGGGATTATAAAATGAGGAAACTATATTCAATGAACTCGATCATTTTAGTTTAATCCCCTCATTTTACACATGAGAAAATTAAGGTGTAGAGAGGTAAAGTAAATTTCTTAAGATAACTCAATGATCTAAGCCCATGACAGGACAATGCTTAAAAGTCAATAATCTTTCCAAGGATTATAGATCAGAGGATTATAAACTTTGAACTAGCAGGGACCTTAGAGTTCACCTATTTCCAACTTATTTATTTTATAGAAGAGGAAACAAGAGTTGAAATGACTTGTCAAAAGTTGCACAAGTCATAAATGGCAGAGCTGGGATTCAAATCCAGATACTGTGACTCCAGCATCCTTTCCATTCCACCATAGATATATGCATATTCTTAAGGAAAAAATAATAATAATAAAATAAAGAGAAGCAGATGAAATGAATATTGCTAATCCCAAGTCTCCTCTGACTTTGGAGACCAGTGATGTCTATCTGTGGGATGTTAGAGTGAAAAGAGCACTAGAATGGGAGGGAATGAAGAAGATCTTTATGACAGTCTCAGTTTTTCTATTAGCTAGCCAAGTGATCTTGAACAAGTGTTTCCCCATTCTGGATCTCAGAATGAGGGCGGCAGATGGGACAATTGTTTTAAGTTCTCTTCTACCCTGGACATTTTATTTTCTTTATGTTTTTGTTATAGATGCATGACTTCATTATGTTAAAAATATAGATTGTACCATCTAATAGTCAAAATCATGGGGCCACATGAAGAATATCATGACAGTTTAAAATATTGAGAAGAGTTTAGAATGGAATCCTTGATTCTGGGTCAGATGACCAACAAGATGGTAGATTTTTTTTTAATTCCCTTGATTTCTCAATCTTCTCCAAAATATGAGTTGCATATAATATATAAAGTATTTTTAACTTTAATTGTGGTCTGAATAGGTTTCTTTTGAATTGTCTTAAGAACATTCTGAAGATTACCTAGCAAGATAAGGACCAAACACTGAGATCACAACCAACTCTGCTGGTCTGGCCACATTGTTCGAATGTCAAATGCATACCAGCAAAAAATAAATAAATAAATAAATAAATAAATAAATAAATAAATAAATAAAGGGATACAAGGATACTCTCAAGGTATTAAGAACTTTAGATTTTATGACATGGTAAACACTGGCACAGGACTGCCCAGCATGGACATCATCAGAGAAAGTGCCTTTCTGTATGAGCAAAGCAGAATTGAAGAAGCCCAAAAGAAATGTGAGATGCACAAAATTAGAGAAATTACTACAAATGTTAATAGGAAATATTTGTGTCTAGCCTGTGGCAGAGTATTCAGAGCTTGTATTGGCCTGATCAGTCACAGTCAGACACACTGTAATTCAACTCTAACATAATGATTTCATTTTTGGTCCTCTTCAAGTCCAAAGAATAACAACCAAAAACCATGATGTAGGACATCAAGAACCCTAACAAGATAACAGATGAATTGATGGCAGAGAAAGCTAAGCCCTAAACCTTAACTCATTCTCCTTAATCCTTCTCCAAGGCCTACCAGGTTGGTAGTAAGATTTTACAAAGTGGCCTTCTGCCTTGTAATACAATTCAACTCCTTCTAGTGCCAGAAACTTAAGCTCATTTAATTATACACTTATATCTCCAATACTTAATACAATAATGACACATAATAGGTATTCAACAGATAACTGATGGCTTGATTGATTTATCACTGAGAATAAATGTTTGTTAAATAAATGAATGAAACACATAAAGACAGACTCCAGTCCCATCTCTGATGACTGTGAGATCTTAGGAAAAAAGAACTAACCTGTGATTGCTTTCTAAGCATTTAATCAACAAGAAAAATCTCTAAGAATCTGATGAGATACTATTTGTAGAATACTTTGCTAACCTTTAAAGTCCTATATAAATATGATCTACCATTATTTAAATAGAGTTATAGGCAGTGTGGAAGTATGGTGAATAAAGTTTTGGGCCAAGAATCAGGTTCAAATTTAAACTCAGATATTTCCTAGCTGTGTGTGTCACTTACCCATTTTGTTTCTTCAACTGCAAAATGGAGATAATAAATATGGAACTAGTAGATATTTTCTTCTGGGAACCACTGAAGTAATGAATTCTTCTTCCTTGCTTAATTGTACTTGTCATTATTTATAATATTTTCACATCACAAATTACAAACCAGATTTGAGGTTGCATTTACTCCCTTTGGTTCCAAAATTGTTACTTTCAGCCTTGTAAATGGAAAATGGTTCTTATCCAATATTGTGTAGGAAAGTGTTAGTTCTCTTCACATGAGGATTTCATCATGGAAAGAGACAAAAATATGCAAAGAAGATAGACATGGGATTTTCACACTTAAATTAGATTTTCTAAGCTACTTGCCATATTTTTTAAACTACTTCCTATAGTAAATTAAGCAACTTTGGATTTTCTATTACTATATTCAGATCCCTTTATAATGTTCTTATTTTTTTTCTTGAAAAGTCTGTCAGAACTATAAATAATAATAATAACTATTTAGGACTTAAAGTCTTCCAATGTGCTTTATAATATTAAGCCATTTTGTTCTCACAGCCCAAGGAAATAGATGCTATTATTATCCTCATTTTATAGATGAGGCAACAGTCTATGTCCATCACTGAGACTGACATGAAAGCCTAGAATAAGCCAGAGCTTGTGTTCCATTACTAAAGCTGCTAAAAAATCAAACATTGCACACAGTCATGATTTAACAAATGTTTATTTCAGAAAATTGAAATTTTATCAAGATTCTTAGAAATAAGTAATATCTCTGGGAGTGAATTCATCTTGCTTGATTTCCTCTGCTGAAGGGAGACCCAGATGCCTCTTTGTAGTATTTTCTATGATCTATACCTTCAACATTGTGGAGAACACATCTATCATCTATGCTATGTGGTCAAGTTGGTAGTACCCCACACTCCTTCTGGTTATATTTCCTTCTTAAAGATGTTTTAGGTGAGTTCTGATGTGCCCAATCTCTTGACTAACATCATCTCTCAGAAGACCATCTGGCTGCCTTTTTCAGTTGTACTTCTTTTCAATGTGTGTCTCTGAAGGTTACTTTCTATCTGCAATGGCATTTGATCAGTACTTTGAAATCTGCGGGCTTTTACACTACCCCACATTTAGGACTCAAAGACTTTGTGCCAAGCTGGTATTTTTCTACTGGTTGAGAGGCTCTCTCACTATATTGGTTCCTGTGATTCTTATTCTCAAGTTCCTTTCTTTGCTCCATGTGCTCTAGTCCCCCAAAATTACTCTGATGTGTTACTTTTAGTTTTCTCGTTGTCTTTATTACTTTATTTTACATTCTGAGTTCCTATACCATGTCATGAGAGCAGTGCTAAAGATGCCTAAAGGAATAAGTTTTTCTCCACATATGCTTCTCATTTTGTTGTGATGTCCCTTTTCTTTCTAAATGAAGATATGAAGGATTCCTTTAAGAAATTCTTTTTCTTTTTAAAGGAAGCACAATTTTTATTATTTATTTTTAAAATTTTCAGTTCCAAATTATCTCCTTTCCCCCCTCCCCACTTACCACTCCCAATGAGAAGGCATATGTAAAGTTATGTAAAACATTCCACAAAAGTCATGTTGTAAAAGAAAACATAGCTCTCACCCTCAAAAAAAAAAAAACTAAAATAACAAAAAATAAATCTCAAGAAAAATAAAGTTAAAAAATATTTCAATCTATATTCAGACACAATCAGTTATTTCTAAGGGTATAGATAGCATGTTTCATTATAGGCCCTTTAAAGTAGTTCTAGATCATTTTATTGCTGAAAATAGCAAAGTCATTTACAAGTGTTTATCCCACAATATTGCTATTACTTGTACATAGTACATTTCATCCTGCATGAGCTCACAGAAATCTTTCCAAGCTTTTCTAAAAGCATCCCGCTCACCATTTTTTACAAAACAATAGTATCACATTTTGTTCACTCATTGATGGACAACTAACTCCTCAATTTCCAATTTTTTTTTTTTTTTGCTTTTTGCTGAGGCAATTGGGGTTAAGTGACTTGCCCAGGGTCACACAGCTAGGGAATGTTAAGTGTCTGAGACCAGATTTGAACTCAGGTCCTCCTGACTTCAGGGCTGGTGCTCTATTCACTGCGCCACCTAGCTGCCCCTCAATTTCCAATTCTTTGCCCTAAAAAAGCTACTATATATATTTTTGCACATGTAGTTCCATTTCCTTTTTTTTTTTAAATCTCTTTGGGAATACATAACTAGCAGTTGTATAGATCAAAGTGTATGCATGATTATATAGACCTTTGGTATAGTTATAAATTACTCAAAAGAATGTGAGTCAATAATTCTAACATCAATGCATTAATGTCACATTTTCCCCACATTTATCCTTCCAACGTTTTCTTTTTCTGGCCCATTAGTACATCTAATAGGAATGAAGTAGAACCTCAGAATCATTTTGATTTGCATTTCTCCAACCAATGGGAAGTTAAGGTATTTTTTTCAGCTTGGTTATTTCATCTGAAAACTGCTCTTTTTATCATTTATCAATTGGGGAGGCTCTTATTCTTTTTTGATTCAATACCCTATGTTTGAGAAATTAAGCTTCCATCAGAGAAATTTGTTTCAAAATTTGTTTCATAATGTTTATTACTGTTTCCTGCCCATTTATTCTATTCACTCTCTCCTTTTATCCTGCTCCTCCTCAAAAGTGTTTTGTTTCTGGCTTTTCCACTCCTCCAATAAGCTCTCCCTTCTATCACCTTCTCATCTTCTTGTAACCCTTTCCTCTCCTATTTTCCTATAGGGTAAGATAGGTTTCTACATTCAATTGAGTGTATATATTATTTCTCTTTGAGTCAATTCTGATAAGAGTAAAGTTTATATACTCCCCCTCCTTCTACTCCTCTCAACTGCAAAAGCTTATTCTTGCCTCTTATATGG
Organism: Myrmecobius fasciatus; assembly: GCA_023553655.1. NCBI lineage: Eukaryota > Metazoa > Chordata > Mammalia > Dasyuromorphia > Myrmecobiidae > Myrmecobius > Myrmecobius fasciatus. Next base: position 7,126 of record JAJPUD010008743.1, read on the forward strand.
CATATAATTTGGGCCATTCCACATCTCCTTTTCCCTTCCTTTCAGTACTTTCCTCTCTCACCCCTTAATTTCACTTTTTTTTAGATATTATCCATTCATATTCAATTCACATCTCTGTTCTTTCTCTTTTCCCCTTTCCCTGTTGCCCTCTCTCCTCCCATGTAGGAATGTGAAGAAATTAACTTTATTAAGCCCCTTATGATTTCCATTTCCTGATTATCCCTTTACTCTTCTCCTGAGTACTGTATTTAAAAGTGAAATTGTCTATATATTTGTCTATAACTGATCATTAAATAATTTTGTTGTTACTGTGTTCAAAGTTCTCCTTGTTATGCTAATTTCCCTCAGCATCAGTTCATTTAAGTCTCCAAGATGTCCTGAAATCAGCCTGCTTATCATTTCTTATTTAAAAAAATTCCATTATCTTCACATTCAATAACTTATTCAAGCATTCCCTGATAGATATGCACTCAATTTCCAGTTCCTTGCCATTATGAAAAGAGTAGAGCTCAACTTAAAAAAAATGTGCAAAAAAAGGAAAAAGAACCTTGACTATAGAAACTTACTATGGAGACAAGGAGGATCAGAACACAAAACTGAAAGAGGACAGTGATGACAAAATGCCCACATGTGAAGCCTCAAAGAAAAATATGAATTGGTCTAAAGTTTAAAAGGCTGTCTTGGAAGGCCTCAATGATTTTAAAAATCAAATGAGAGATGGAGAAGAAAAATTAGGAAAGAAAATGAGAGTTATGGGCAGCTAGGTGGTGTGGTGGTGAGAGCACCAGCCCTGGAGTCAGGAGGACCTGAGTTCAAATTTGGCCTCATATACTTAATACTTCCTGGCTGTGTGACCCTAGGCAAGTAACTTAACCCCAATTGCCTCAGCAAAAATAAATGAGAGTTATGAAGAGAATTATGAAAAAAGCCCATAGTTTGGAAAATGAAGCACAAAAATTGATTGAAGACAACAATTCCTTTAAAAAAAAGAGAATTGGTCAAATGGAAAAGCAGGTTAAAAAAAAACCTAAATGAAGAAAATAATTCATTAAAAACTAGAATTGGACAAATAAAAGCTAATGATTCAATGAGACATCAAAAATCAGTTTAACAAAATTTTAAAAATGAAAAAATAGAAGAAAATGTAACATTCCTCATTGGAAACACAACCTGGAAAATATATCCAAGAAAGATAATTTAAGAATTGTTGGATAACTGAAAGGCATCATCAAAAAAAAAAGAGAGAGCCCAGAAAGCATCTTTTAAAAAGTCATCAAGAAAACCTACCCTGATATCCTAGAACTAGAGGACACTGTAGTCTTTGAAAGAATCCACTATTTAATTCCTGGAAATGACCCCAAAAGGAAAATTATTGAAGCTAAATTCTAGAATTATCAGGTCAGGGAAAAAATACTGCATGCAGTCAGAAAGAAACAATTTAAATATTGTGGTGTTACTCACTAGCTGTGTGACCTTAGGTCATTCATTTAATATCTCAGTTTCCTATGTCCTAATGTCCTCAGTTTCCCTCCCTATCTCAGGGAGTTCTCAGGAGGATTCAAAAAAATCATCTAGTTAAAAAATGTAAACTCAAGTATTATATAAATATAAGGGATAATGATAACTATTATTGTTGTTACTATTGAACAGAGTTGTAAATTCTGATACTGCCAGTTATGGAGTAATCTTGTGGAGAATTGTAAGGATTCAAGCATTTGGTAATACAATTTATAGCTATAGTCTTTATGTCATTTTAAAAAATAGGTCAATATCACAAAAGAAATTTTAAAAATTTTAAAAAATAATTAATTATCTGTAGAGTTTCATCTATATAGATAATTACCAACAGGAAAAAAAAAATCTTTTAGCATTACTTCCTATTGTTGCCCTGGGAATAGGAACTTGATTTATTATTGGCAAGCTACACTAAAATAGGCCAACTTATCATTCCCTAGTCTCTAAAATATTAGTTCTTCTGTCATTGTAGGCTTAATAATTTGATGTGTTTGAAAGTTACATATGTCTGTAATGCAAAATTCAGGACATGATTCCATGAAAGGCAAAAATGTCTGAGGGATCTCTAACCCTTTAAAATGCTCTTTTCATTTTTTTTTTTCCTGCAGGTTGTTTTTAAGAATTTGGTAGAAAAGATGATTGGAAATTGGATAAGAAGGAAGAATTTTAAAACTCCATAAAGGTGAGTGGTTTTCAAAAACCATGGAAGGTATAGCTAGACTTATGAGGGAAGAGGGAAGGAAGAAAAAGGGATGACGGTGTGAATATTTAGAAGCAGAGAACTTCATTCACTTATTGAGGTACTCTATGCTTGGGTTAAGAGCTGAAACTAGGGAAACACAGTAACTCCTTTTCAATTCTCCTCAACGAAAGTTGTATTTTCTCATGTTTTGTATGTTACCCAAACAGAGTATTTCATTCATGAAAATTCATTTTTAGTTCATTCATTAGCAAGTTATAAAGTATATTTCATCTTGAAATAATCAGACCATCACTTCAACTTTCTACTTCATTTTGCTTTAATAAATACCGATACAGGTAGGTTGTCCTGGACAGTTTTACATTGATATTTGAAGGTCTTTTTTGATGACAGAGAATGGTTCTAATAGAAGCAGAGATCATTTAATATTTGACTAGAATCAATAAATAGGATAGATATTTATAATTGTGTAATAACACTTATGAAATAATACTAAGCAAATTTTACCAAAGTGTGTGTATTGTGTAAAACAATTTCCCAGGATGTAAAATCTTTTTCTAAGAAGAACTGGAACATTGAGGCAAATATACTAAGTGTACTTGAATTCTCTACCTTATTTGATTTACTTCTGAAGTATGAGGAAAACAAAATTATCTTTGAGTTTTATGTATATAGATAGATACACACATATATGCATATATATACATACACATGTATACAGACATACATACATATAGCTATATACATGCACATATATTATACACACATACATAAATATTTTCTAAACATGTAAGATCTTATGGCATGATATCTTTCTATTACATTGAAAAGTGAAAAAAATCAGCTAGTGACTTTTGATTTTTAATTTGGTTTTGCATAAATTAAACAACCAACAGTTTGAATTTTTTTTCTTACTGAATTCACTGGTTTGGACAGTTGCTTTGCTATTTGAAAGACATCCTGGCTAAGTGATCCCTGTCTAGCAAATATCTTGGAGGGAGAAGTACAGCTCAAAGGGTTCTCAGACATGTTAGATTCTTAGAAGCATCATGCATGTAGAGCTATGGACAATAACATCCTAAATTTTTGTTTTGTTTTGTTTTTGTTTGCTTTTTTGCTGAGGCAATTGGGCTTAAGTGACTTGCCCAGGGTCTCACACAGGTAGGGAATATTAAGTGTCTGAGACCAGATTTGAATCCAGGTCCTCCTGACTTCAGGGCTGATGCTCTATCCACTGTGCCACATAGCTGCCCTCCAAAAAGGTTTTTATTAAGAGAGGAAAGCAGGGAAGAATGAGTGGACTATTTATAGCCAGATCTCTTTTCACTAGACTTGGAATCAAAAAGACCTGTGCTGAATTCCCATTAGGGGCTCTTTTTAACTGTCCTACCCCAAACAAATCACTAAACTTCTCTGGGCTGCAATTTTGTCATCTGTAAAAAGAGGGGATTGAACTCATGTTTCTAAGGTACTTTCCAGCTCTAAATCTCACAAGATGATGAAGATTACCAGCCTATTTTCATTGCTAAAGCACATTTGATCCTGTAATGGTAATTTCAGGGATACCATGCTTCTAAAAATACTGATTGCAACTCAGTGGACAGAACTCTGAACGTGGGATCCCCTTGAAGGATCCGCCAGCTTCTGTTTTACAATATTGTTCTCTCCCCTTTTGCTTTTTCCCTTTGCTTTCTGCTCTCTCAAATTTGTCTCCTCTTCCTCTCTCTCTGGCATTTATTTCACAACTGAAATTTAGGAAATTAGTGCTTTTAGGTCTCACCCAAATAGCAGATGCCTGAAACCTAAGGGGTGGGGGAGGAGGAAGAAAGGCAGGCAAGATGTCTGTTGAAAATCTATTGTTGTTGTTTTTAATTGATAAGCAATAAGAAGGCATTTCCTAAAATATGTATTTAAAGTCACCAAATTCAAATAAGATTGGGAGTCTTAATAGTATATTAAAATAATTCTACCAACACTTTAAGAGTTTCACTTATATCAAACTGATTTTTTAATGTACAATAGTTAGGTATTCTTTTTATCAGCTCAAATCAGGCTCCTTGACTTTGGTCAGCTGAATCAGGTATCTAAGTATTAAATTTTGTGTTGGGCTTTTATGGGGAGTAAAAGGAACTATATGAAAAATGGGTTTTGTGTGTGTGTGTGTGAAAATACAAACTCAGTCTCTCTGATCTTACCCGTGGTGCTAAAGTGCAGAAGATTATGCATTCATTTTATACATTTATCCCGGTGTAGATAGGTAATCTATGCAGTGTAAGCAAACTCAAAACAAAACAAAAGAACATAAAATTTATAAGAAGGAGATAGGAAGCCAATTGTGGACCATTTGGATCCTTTGCTGGGAATATAAAATTTCTATCTTCAGTTTAGTTCTCTTTTCTAATTCTTATAGTTAAAATACAAATTTTACTTCTCAAGTAATGACACAAGCACCATCTGGGAGAGCCATAATATTATTTAGGAAGCCTCTGAACTTGCTAAATTCTTGTCAAAGTTTATTTATTTGATTTAAATTCTTGTTTTTCTAGGGTTCTTGCTTTTGTGTATTCAAGAAAACTAAAAGGAATATCAATGAGATAAGCTATCCTGTACCACTTACCTTTCTCGTTTTTTCTTCCAATCTCTGAGGTATGGAACAATATGTTAACAATATGTTTGTGATCCCTTTAAAACATTGGTGCTGCAGAATAGCATAAAAACTCATTTGATAAAAATAAATAAAGAAAAAACCCTTTTCTATATGTTTTTTTTTTTTTGTTTAAGGGTGGGAGATGAAGTATGATTGCACAGAATCACTCTGATATCTCTATCCAAATCCCCAACAATAGGGATAGAGAGCTTCAGACTTGGGGTAAAATCAAGTCTTCAATCTGAATCTCATCTAATCTTCAGGGTATTATTGCATGAATCATTGCTGTCAGAAGTATGGAGAATGATTTCTATATTGGCAAGTTGTTCTGATTGATCTATTCAGGACAGAGTCTAAAATAATTAAAAACTTGAAAGATTAGGACAGTCAAAGAACTATTAATAATAGCTCATAAAAATAACTCAAAGTAATTAGAATATCAAAGAATAGTGAATAGCAGGTCTCAATCTATAAAACTCAAGTGTTTGTCTTATATAAATAAAGAATCCTCTGCTTAGCATGTCAATACCTACTGTCCCACTACACCTCTATATATCTTTCCTTTTCTTTATCTCCTTCCACCTTTCCACATTGTCTCATTCTATATGTGTCATATTTTCTAAGCCTCTCTTTCTTCCTATTTCTTCATGAATTCCCTTCATCTGGACAATTGCATGTTGAAATTGCTCAAAAATATAGAATGAAATGTCTAATTTAAGTAAATATTAAATTATAAATTTCATAATAATTTTAATTTATAAAATTATTAAATATTATCAAACTCTTTGAATAAAGTTTTTTTCTTCTTAATTAAAATGAAAGCCAATGAGTTAAATACAATTTATTTTTATCTAAAAGAAAAAAAAGTCCTTATAGTAAAATGTTTTACTTGATTTTCTTATTTATATTTTACAAATGAAGAGATTAAGATTGGTGACTTTTTTACCCTCATGTGGCTCGTAATATTCTAGAGCTGTTATTGGAACTGGTTTTCTAACTCCCAGTCATTGTTTTTTCCACTTTATTCGGCAATAGGAAAATTAATATAATTATTTCCAACTCTTTGCCTTGTTGGGTGGGATAAAGGAAAAGTTACAATCATCATGAAGGAGAATTTTTATAAGAACCCCTGAAGAAAGGTGTCTATTGGAGCTGGGAATCTTAACCTCCTTTCTCTCTCCTCCAATTATTCTTCATTATATTTCAAATTCTTTTATTTTTAGATAGATTCAGACCAACATCTGAAGAGTAAATGGATCAGCAAAACTATTCAATGGTGTCTGAGTTTGTACTGAGTGGACTCTCCAGTTCCTTACAACTCCAGTTTTTTTTCTTTGTATTTTTTTCTCTGATCTACATAGCCACAGTGCTGGGCAACCTGCTCATTGTGGTCACAGTGATTTCTGAGCCCCGACTATATTCTTCCCCCATGTTCTTCCTGCTGGGCAATCTCTCTTTTCTAGATATGTGGCTGGCCTCATTTGCTACCCCCAAGTTAATCAGAGATTTACTTAGTGAGAAGAAACTCATTTCTTTTGAAGGGTGCATGGCCCAGATTTTCTTTCTGCATTTCATTGGTGGTGCTGAGATGGTACTGTTGGTCTCCATGGCCTATGACAGATATGTAGCAATATGCAAACCTTTGCATTATATGACCATTATGAATTGGAGGACATGTATTGGATTGGTAACTATTTCATGGGCTATTGGTTTTATTCACTCCATCAGTCAAGTAGCTTTTACTGTAAATTTGCCTTACTGTGGGCCAAATAATGTGGACAGTTTCTTTTGTGACCTCCCTCTTGTGATCAAGCTTGCTTGCATGGACACCTATGTCTTGGGGATATTGATGATTGCAGACAGTGGGCTGCTATCTATGAGCTGCTTCCTACTTCTTATGATCTCTTATACAGTCATCCTTGTTACAATCCAGCAACGTTCAGCAGAGAGTGCATCCAAGGCTCTTTCTACTTGTTCTGCTCATATCATGGTGGTGGTGCTCTTCTTTGGTCCCTGCATCTTTATTTATTTGTGGCCCTTCAATAGGTTCTCTGTCGATAAAGTGTTGTCTGTGTTTTATACAATTTTTACCCCTCTCTTAAACCCTATAATCTATACTTTAAGAAATGAGGACATGAAGACAGCAATGAAAAAATTAAGGACTCACCAGATAACTTTTCATTGATCCCAGGTGACTTTCTTGATGAAAATGCCCTTATTCACACCCTGGCTTACAATAGGTTTTATTTATTCAAAGACTATTTATATTGAATCTTATTTCATTCTATGATTTTTATTTTATTGATATAATAAAATTTAAGGTATTTTCTGTTTTAGAAACATTTTTGTAAGTGGGACAAAAGCAAAGACATTGTTCATGTTATATTATCTTCAGGAATGTCAATTTTTCAAGTAGATTTCTATAAGGAATGAGTTCACTGTTGCTCAGACTATGTAATGATTATGACAATTTGCATGGGTAGAATACTTCACTTAACACTAACATTCCAACCTTCAGAACAGTTGTAGATTAACATTGGTAAAAAGAGCTTCCTCATCAGGAAGGTTGGACAAACAAACATATACAGGGTTTTAATAGGTATAACATACTTTACATAAGTAATCTCATATGATCTTCACTGTAACCTAGTGAGGCAGATAATTAAGATATTATAATCTCCATATTAAATGAAGAAGCATAGACTCAGAAAAGTTTAAAAAAATTACTCAGAACCATAAAAGTCTCTGGCATAACAGATGGAACTTATGTTTAGCCTACTTAAGTCCTATTCGTTTTCTAGTAAAATACATTGCCTTTGGAACAATTTGATAATGATTTTTTTTAAATGAACTGTTATGTTTGCTTCACTAATACCTGCAATTAAAAAAAACAATTTTCAATCATTTCTATTGAAAAAATGACAACTAAACTGAAAATTGAATCTATAAGCACAGGGCTCAAGAAAAGTATAGAAAGGTAAACAGGGGAGTGTGTGTGTGTGTGTGTGTGTGTGTGTGTGTGTGTGTGTGTGTGTGTGTAAAATTTAATTTTTAAATTGTTCACATTCCTAGATGGGAAAAACAATAACTAACTCTTGAGAACTGCATCTGTTACTGGGGCAGACAGAGGACATCACATGGACAAATGGTATGGTTGTGAATGTACTCTGATGTGATGATATCAAATAAAAAGACATTTAGGGGTAAAAAGGTTTGTACTGGAAGAAGAGGAAAGGGGACATATTATGGGACAAATTAGATCACATGGAGAGACACAAAAGACCTATTACAATGGAGAGAAGAAAGGAGGGGGATGAGCATTGTCTGAAGCTTGATTTCATCAGTTTTGGCTCTAAGAGGGAATAACTTCATCATTAAGTAGGACATAGAAATTTATCTAACCCCTGAGAGAAGTAGGGGGAGAAAGAGGGAACAAAAGGGAGAGATTAGATAGAAGGAAGAACAGAAACACAAAGAAAAAAAGGTAAGAGAAGAGGAGAGGATGATGGAAGATAAGATACTGGGTGGGGTGGGTCAAAAAACAAAAAAATACTAAGGACTGGGTGGAGAAATAAAACAAAAGTATATACGGGGAAAAAATACAAAGCTGAAAATCATAATTGTGAATGTGAAGGGGATGAACTCTTCCATAAAACAGAAACAAATAGCAAAGTGAATTAAAAACAGAATCCTACAATATGTTGTTTCCAAGAAACACATTTGGCACAGAGATACATATGAGTAAAGGTATGATTTATTATGTTTCAACTAAAATTAAAAAAAAACATGAGTAGCAGTTCTTATTTCAGATAAACCAAATTAAAAATAGGTCTAACAAAAAGAAATAAGGAAGGAAAATACATCTTGATAAAGGGTACAATAAACAGTGAAATAGTAAGGCTATTAAATGTGTATGCACCAAGTAGTAGAGCATATAAATTCCTAGAGACTATATTAAGCAAGTTACAGAAAGAAATAGACAGCAAAACAATATTAATGGGAGACCTCCATCTTCCCATCTCATAATCAGACAAATCTGGCCACAAAATAAACAAGAAAGAAACTAGAGAGGTTAATAGGATCCTAGAAAACCTAGATATGTTAGATCTCTGAAGAAAATTACTGATTCCAGCCCATTTAAACATGAAAAAGCTCACACCTGTAAGATGGCAAATAAATTATTTGATCATGGCATAAAGTTACCAAAATAATCTTAAACCACAGGTCTGACCATTCCAGCGTGTTACTCAAAAATGTTTAGTGCCTTCCTTTGTCACTAGGATAAAATGCAAATTCTTCTGTCTCACTTCTAATGTCCTAGATAAATTGACTTGGATTTATATAGTATATGTCCTTAAAAAAAATAAAAGTTCCCTGAGGACAAGAGATGTTTAATTTTTGCTTTTGTAATCTACTACCTACTCTGGTACATTGGTATGTGCTACATTTCATATTTGTTTATTTGAAAAAAACTGAGGTCCAGAGAAGGGAAGTGATTTCCCATTGTTACATAGCTAGTTTTAGAATGGGAAGACATTTAAAATCAAGTCTAATAACTCCATGCTCCAGGCTTTTCCCACTATGCCCTATTCTCTGACTGAGGGAAAGGTGCTCTTTGACTGACTTGGTAACAAATGCATAGAATACTGGGCAATCATTCAAATTGTTATGTACAATAGAGATCTCAGTCATTAAATGATTAATATGATGTGTATATGAGACAAGGGTACATTAAAATATTTAAAAATCAGGTCTTAGAATTGTTTTTAGCTTAATCTGCATTATTAATATTTTCACCGCTTTCTTAAGTTTAGACAATCAATAAAAGTCATTCAAATCCTAATTTGTATATTTTACTGAATTCTAAGGTATTAATGCTCATACTGAAAATTTAACAAACAGCTTTCTCTATTCAATAGAAGCTGGTTCCAGCACACTTTTCCAGCACACTTTGTCAGAAACTCTGCATACACCTACATTTAACACCCCATACCAAATAAGGTCAAAATGAATACATAATTTGAGTGTAAACGATGATACCATAAACAAATTAGGCGAATAAGAAACAATTTACCAATCAGATCTTTGGAGAAGGGAGGAATTTATGACCAAAGAAGATCTAGAGAACATTATCAAAGGCAAAATTGACAACATGGAATACATTAAATTAAAAAGGTTTTGCACAAACAAAACCAACAGAAATAAGATAAAAAGGGAAGTACAAAGCAAGAAAAAAATCTTTACAGCAAGTATTTCTGATAAAGGTCTCTTATTTTTAAAATGTAAAAAACTATGCCAAATTTATTACAAGTCATTTCCCAGTTAATTAAGTGGTCAAAAGATAGGAACAGACAATTTTCAGATGATAAAATTGAAGTCATTTATAGTTATATGATAAAATACTCTAAATCTCTATTGATTCAAGAAATGCAAATTAAAACAACTTTGAAGTTCCACCTCACACCTCTCAGATTGGCTAAGTAGACATGAAAAGATAATGATAAATATTGGAAGGGATATGGGAAAACTGGGACACTAATGCATTACTGGTGGAGTTGTGAAATGATCCAACCATTCTGGAGAGCATTCTGAAACAATGTTCAAAGATCTATAAAACTATGCATACCCTTTGACCCAACAGTGTCATTCTTGGGTCTGTATCCCAAGGAAATCATAAAAAAGGGATAAGGACCCACATGGTTAAAAATTTATTTATAGCATCTCTTTTTGTGGTAGCAAAGAATTGGAAAATGAGTAGATGTCCATCAATTCAGGAATAGCTGAACAAGTTGTGATATATCAAGATAATGAAATATTATTGTCCTATAAAAAATGATGAACAAGCTGATTTTAGAAAGACCTGGAAATATTTACATGAACTGATGCTGAGTGAAAGAAGCAGAACCAGGAATATATTGTATACAATATCATCAAGAATATGTGATGATCACCTATGAAAAACTTGGTTCTTCTCAGTGGTTCAGTGATCCAAGGCAACTCCAATAGACTTTGGACAGAAAATCCCATCTACATCCAGAAAAATAACTAAGGAGACTGAATGTAAGTCAACACATGTTCACTTCTTTTTTTTTTCTTTTTTTTCTTTTTTTTAATATCTCCCATGGTTTTGCACTTTTACTCTGATTTTTCTCTCCCAACATGATTCATAAAGCAATGTGTGATAAAAATAAATAGATAAACTAAATTTTTAAAAGAAGATGTAATTTTTATATTGTCAAATCATGTATAGTCAAATAGAATTTATTAGTTGTTTGCCACATACTAAGTACTATCATAAGTGCTAAAGATATGATAAATAGCAAAAACAATTTGCCTATTCTCAAGGAGTTCATATTCTAATGGCAAAGAATCATGCAAAGAAATTGTTCAAGTAAGATATCTACATTGTAAATGTAAGGCAATTTGAGAGAGAAGCTGTTACCAATAGTTGGGGAGAGCTAGGGGAAAATCTGAAAAGGCTTCCTGCAGAAGGTAAGATTGGAGCTGAACCATGAAGGAAGCTAGTGAAAACCAGGAGGTAGAGGTAAGAAGGGAGAATATTCTGGGCAAGAGAGTCAATCTGTGCAAAGAGAAACTCATCACTTTTGATTTTTATCATCAATCTGCTCATTCAAGCCTTGACACCAACTCCTTTCAGGCTCTTCTTCCCTTTAATAAGGAGGGCTAAAGGGTTGAATACTAAATTCCTCTAAAAGATTTCCTTTATAGAGGGCAGAAGCTGGATCTGGGGTTCACTTCATTATGTATCTACTGTCCTGTCTTGGTGGTGGTGGTGGTGGTGGTGGTGGTGGATATAATTATGGAATAAGATACTCCTGTGTGACTTCATCCTGTCTTTTTTTAAAATATTGTCTCCCTCCATTAGATTGTAAGCTCCTTGAGGGCAGGAACCATCTTTCTTTTAATTAGTTGTATCCCCAGTAATTAGCATGGTATTTGGCACATAGTAGATGCTTAAAAAATATTTGTTAGATTAGATTGGAGAGATGGAAGACTGTATGTGAGGAAGAGAAAGAAGGTTAATGTCTCTAGAGCCTAGATTATATAAAGGACAGTAAAGCATAAGAAGACTAGAAGGAAGAAAGGACCTGCTTATGATGGGCTCTCAAGGTCAAACAGAGAATTTTATATTTGATCCTGGAGGAAGTAGGAAACATTAGAGTTTATAAGATAGAAAATTGACCTAATCAGGCTTAAACTTTAGGAAAATCACTTTGGCAGCATAATGGACAATGGATTAGAGTGATAGGAAACTATAGGGAGACTAATAAAAAAATAATGCTATAATCCAGGCAAAAGATAATGAGGACCTTTATCAGGTTAGCAACCATGGAAGTGGAGATCAGAATCAATTTCATCCCTATATTCTTCATCTCCCTTCATAGCTAGTTTACTGTCAGGGTCTTCTGGAAAAGGCAATTCTCCAATATTCTAAGGTTTCATTTAAAAAAACTAAGACCTTGGCTTACACTCTTGACTATTAAGTTTGAATTTACTTTTTCAACACTTCTTTGGTAAATGGAGGCAATAGGCTTCTAGTCTCCAGATATGCAATGAAAGTTATATTATTTAGAACATTTCCCAGATCAAATAGCTCTTCCTATAGACATTTCTCCTTTTTTCCCTTTAAAAGTGATTTGTTGAAGCTTAGTAAAAAGGTCACTGTCATTTCCTAATAATTTCCCCACTCAATATAACTGTTTCTTGTAACAAATAAGTACAATTAAGAAAACAAAATATTGATCCATGCCATGTATGGAAAGGAACAAGAGGGACAGTTTGGCTGAAATATAGAGCGGACAAAAGATAATAGATTTCATATTTTCTAATCTACTTGCACATGCTTTATATGCCAAATAAAGGAATTTATTGTCAAGTACAGATGTGGAAAAAGCCTGAATTAAGGTATAGGCCATATAAGATGTTGTGGTTTGTCCTTAGTTCTGGAAGAGCATGACATCAGATAATGTCTGATAATGCCATGACTTGCAAATGAATTAAATTTAAATGAAGGAGGACTGTGCAAGACCACCTACCTCACTTTGTCCTATAAAGCCATCTGGATCTAGTGGCAAGATACAGATCAAGAAGACTGAAGTAAGCCCTGAATGAAATGGGAAACCTTGGCCTTTTTTTAAGGTGAAATCTTCAACAAGTCTCAGTTTTACTGAGACTGCACCTATTCAGTGATTAAGGTTAGATAGCAATTGAGGCAAAGAATTTCTTTTGTTCAAAAAACCCTAAAATAGTAATGAATCTGGGAGGGGAAGATCCTCTGACCAAAGGAGAAATGACATTCAATCTGAGTCAATCAGGACCCAAATTAGATAAGGGGGCAAAGAGATTGAAGGTAAAATCTATAATTGACTCAATATAAGGAGTGAAAAAAGAATAGAATGTGATTTAGAGTTAAATAACCTGAATGACTTCACCCTTCTTACCAGGGCCAACAGAGGAATTTCCAGAAATGTATTCCTTTGTCATAAGTGATCTTTCATCTTGGACCCATTTTCCTGTGAACTCTGTACTTGAAGAGATACATCTCATACTTTTCAAGTGGGATTTTTTTTATGACTTATTCTTATCACTTTGGTATTGTAATCATAGAAAGATATCCCTTTCTAAGACTTAAGAAAGAATAACTAAAAATCACAATTTAATGTAATAATTAAAAAGTTATTGAGGAAATAATTTCAACATTCTAATAGGGACAGAAACCAGATTACCAGGATTGAAGAGTGAGTAGATGGTCAACAAATGTAATCAATGAATATAGATTCTTTACTTTCAGAAAAGTAAAGAAGAAAAAAAGATAATTCAATAGCTTTATTGGGCAGAATGGACAAGGAAAGACCATTTATTCGTTTGTTTACTAAATGGGAAACTTGACATGCTTATAGGCTGGAGGGAATTAGCCAATATAAATAAAGAGTTTAATATAAGAGCAGAGATAGATATTTGATGGAAAAAAATATCTTTCCTAGAGACATTTGTCTTTCAAACTTTCTCTCTAGTTGTAGTATAAGATGCTTTCTTTTACACTCTTCTTATTTACCTACCAAAGTCCTACAGAAGAATTTCAGAGTCTTCCCAGTAATGTAGGAAGCTTTGAGGGTGAGGATAAGACTGGAAAATGCTACTTTTTGGAAGCTGTGTCTTACAGTTTCTTGTCTATCTCTTGCTATGTCTTGATCTATAGGCTAAGGCAGTTGTGTTATATTTTCATGCTTCATGCTTTATCCTTCTCCTAAATCCAGATAGAAGTCATATATCTCAAAAATAGAACTCACAAAGCAAATGGCAATGAAATTGTTTAGTAATGAAATATCAGACTTCCCTGACAGCTATATTTAAATGCCCATAAGATTAACATATTTTTACATGTCTGAAGAAAGTATGATACTTGTTCCATCCTCTTCTGAGTTTTCATCAGGGTGGTAATATAGGTCTCAAAGTTTTGTCTATATATCCCAAATCCCTATATTGTCTTTTTCATACTGTAAATTGTTTCTGAAATTCCACTTCTTTCAAAAAGAATTCTGAGAAAATAGAGATTTCTACTTCCTTTATGCTTAGTAAGGAGGGAGGACTTCCAGTTTCTTTTATTTATACTGGTTATATATATAATTTGCCCTAATCTCATCCATAATAAATGTGCATTCTCTAAAACAAGTTTTAATCTGTTCAATTTAATCTTATATAAACAGTAATATCCCAATCAATGTTCTTCTCTAAGCCTACAAATTTCAGGAAGACAAAGATTTGTTCTACATAGGGTGTCAAAAATAGAATCAATGTCAATCAGATCATTACTGTGATTTTTGACTATAAGAGTGATGATACAAGTCCTAATTAGTTCCCTCTCAATGATATCAAAAGTAGTCTTTGTGGTAATCTTGGGAAGAACAGAAACTTTCCCATTATTCACGCTAAGATATTATCTTACTTAATCTGCATAAATTAATATGCATGTATGATTTCAGAGAGGCCTGGAGAGACTTGCATGAACTGATGCTAAGTGAAATGAGCAGAACCAGGAGATTATTATACACAGCAACAAGACTATATGATGGTAAATTCTGAAGGACATGGTTCTCTTCAACAATGAGATGTTTCAAACTAGTTCCAGTTGTTCAGTGATGGAGAGAGGCATATACATCCAGGGAGAGGCCTCTGGGATCTGAGGACTTCAACATAACATTTTCATGCTCTCTATTGATGTTTGCTTGCATTATGTTTTCCTTCTCAGGTTTTTTTTCTTTTTCTTGTAGATCCAATTTTTCTTGTACAGCAAGATAATTGTATAAATATGTATGCACATATTTGATTTGTCAAGTATTTTAACATAATTAATATGTATTAGACTTCCTGCCATCTAAGGGAGGGAGTTGGGGGAAGGAGGGAAAAAAACTGTAACAGAAAGCTTTGCAAGGGTCAGTGTTGAAAAATTACCCATGCACTTGTTTTGCAAGTAAAAAGCTTTAATAAAAAAAAGTTCTATCATCTAAAAAAATTTAAAAAATAAATTAATCTGCATAATCACAACTATTGCTAGCATCATCATTAACTCAAGCCATCATCATCATTACTTCAGAATTATTACAGGGTAACCATAATGAACTGTAGAGTATGCAAAGTCTATTGTCTGTGACCTCTAAAAATTTATATGCTAAAATGAAGACACAAACATATCAAATTTCCAAATAGTATTTTAATTTAACTGGCATTTTTGTTACTTATATAGTGAAAGTAATACATGTGACTGAAATTATAAATTTTAATAAGAGGGTAAAATTGGAGACAAAACCAAAAATAAAATAAGAAAACTCAGTCACTATACATAAACATTATGCTTAAGTGGGATTTTTGGAGGATGGAGAGTGGTGAAAGAAAGAGAGGGAAGGAAGAAATGGAAGATATCAAGAACAATTGGAGCAACAATCATTAAAGATGATTAAAAGTAGAAGATAAATGTTTGCCCAGAAATAATCAGCCTTAGCAGAGGAAAGGCTTGAACATGGAACTTTCTGAGCCCAAAGATAATTCTCTATCCACTAGACAAAAATGAGATCTAAGAAACTGAGGTATACGGGAGAGAGAATGACATGATTTGTACTGTAAAGAACCCTGGCTATAAAACAAGCAGCTGGTATCACAGTACATAAGATCTAAAGTCAGGAAAAACTGATTCAAATCTGATCTCAAATATTCACTCTGTGATCTTGAACAAGTCACTGAGCCAATTTACTTTATTATAAAATGCAGATAGTAATAGTTCCCACTTCATAAGATAAAAAATAAGGATTAAAAACATAATATTTCTAAAACATTTAGCACAGTGACTGGCATTATATGAATTATTATTATTTAATAAATTCATGAGAAATAGTCACAAAATGCTTTGAGAATCATTGAGAAATGCATGAGAATCCAAAGGGTTAATGATAGGTTACTTTTGACTGAGGGAATTATAGGTAGCCTTGAATGACATGAAGAATATCAAAAGGCATAGATGTAGTAGGAGAGCATTACTGATTTATAAAATGGCTTGGAGAAAATGCAAAGGAAAAAAAGGAAAGACCTATGGATAAGAGTTATAAAATTCATCTTCACTAGAGGACAGAGTGTTTGAGGGGATATAAAAGGAATAAAACTATGATGATAGGTTTGCCTTTTAACTCCATGCTAGGTTTGGGCTTTGGTGGATAATGGAGAACCTTAAAGTGTGTGTGTGTGTGTGTGTGTGTGTGTGTGTGTGTGTGTGTGTTGAGAAACACAAAGATTAGATTTTTATATTAAAAAAGAAACCAGGGGCAGCTAGGTGGCGCACTGGATAGAGCACCAGCCCTGAAGTCAGGACGACCTGAGTTCAAATCTGGTCTCAGACACTTCCTAGCTGTGTGACCCTGGGCAAGTCACTTAACCCCAATTGCCTCAGCAAAAAGAAAAAAAAAAAAGAAACCATAGGTGACGGAATGACAGAATTCATAAAGGACAGTAGTTGGAAATAAATTTCCCTTTTGAATTCTAATAGCAATAGAGTACAATGATGCAGGAAAACTAGTCAATTAATTTACTATCTTAGTGTTACTTATAAAAGACTCAAAATTTATACTCCCAACATTAAGGTTAGTATCCTCTACCACCAGGTAACTCAACACTTGATCCACACTTTCCTCATTGCTGACTTGACTTCTCTGTTTCTTAGGGTATAGATGAGTGGATTCAACATGGGGGTAATGACATTGTAAGACACAGAAACTAACTTGTCCACAGAGAAAGTGGAGAAAGGTCTAGCATAAATGAAGATGCATGGTCCAAAAAAGAGTGTCACTACCATGAGATGGGAGCCACAGGTGGAAAGTGCTTTACTCCTTCCCTCTTTGGAACGTATCTTCAGCAAGATGGCAGCATAGGAAGAAATTAAGACCATAAAACAACTGGTGGAGATCAAGCCACTGTTGGACACCATCAGCAACTCAATGACAAAGGTGTCTGTGCAGGCAAGTTTGATTACTGGAGGAACATCACAGAAGAAGTTGTCTACCTGATTTGGTCCACAGAAAGGCAGGCGGATAGTCAGGATTGTCTGGACTGTAGAATGTACAAAGCCACCCATCCAGGAGGCAATCACTAATACACAACATATTCCCCGGTTCATGATGGTGGTATAATGAAGAGGTCGACAGATAGCAACATAACGATCATAAGCCATAACTGTGAGCAAGAACATTTCAGCTGCACCAATGACATGCAAGAAAAAGAGTTGAATAATGCATTGTCCATAGGCGATGAGCTTCTTTTCTGCCAGGAAATCAACTAGAAGTTTGGGAGTAGTCACTGATGAATAGCACAGGTCCAGGAAG
The DNA here is from genome assembly GCA_023553655.1 of Myrmecobius fasciatus. NCBI lineage: Eukaryota > Metazoa > Chordata > Mammalia > Dasyuromorphia > Myrmecobiidae > Myrmecobius > Myrmecobius fasciatus. The sequence continues at coordinate 24,875 of JAJPUD010008743.1, forward strand.
GAGAGGTTGCCAAGGAGGAAATACATTGGGGATGAATGCAGACGGGCTTCAGAAGCCACTGTGACCATAATAAGTACATTACCTACCCAAGTTAAAACATAGAAGAAGAAAAACAACACAAAAAGCCCTTTTTGTCCTGTAGGTGTTTGTGATAGTCCTGCCAAGACAAATTCTTGAACCAGTGTTTGGTTTCCCTGCCCCATTCCAGCTGGCTCCACCTATAAAGAAAAATTTAAAAATTAGAACTCAGAAATCTATAAGGAGAGCAAATAGAGAATGTCAAGTTTATAATCTGCTATACCAGAAGTGGCCTCATTTCTTCATGGTGCCTAATATTTTCCTCCCTTGGTATTGTTATCCCCAAGGAAAACACTGAGACAGGCAAAGTTTAGGCTTTTATTCCCAGCCTTTCAATCTGGACATTTTACTGGATAGAAATATTATTATAGTATATTGTAATAAATATAGCATGTTAGTATATAATATAAAATAGTCTATTAGTATATAACATTAATATGATGTTGTCTTATAATAGGTATGGTTGTTTAGTATATAATATGTTTATAATGATATTTTGAATATAGTCCATCCTATATTAGAATTATAGTCTATTTGTATATTATAGAATAATATATTATAATAAGTGTAATATAATGTATACAATACTAGTTGACATTTATAGAACACTTTAATTTTTCATAAGAAATATTGATTCAAAAACACACACACAAAATGCAATAGTCACTTCTGTCATAGAATTTGCATTTTGTTCTGAGAAAATCTCATGTAAATATGGAATATAGGGAGAGGGACTAGATGTGTCATGTGTTGGATACAGGGGAAATAAAGATAAAATCTTTTTGCAAATGCAGGGTGGTACCTATGCATAAGACTGCACTGCACAGTCTTAGACAATCTGCATAGTCTGCTTCATCTTAGAGGTTTACCTAGAACTTTAACTATTAGGGTCATTTGTCTACTGAGAGAGATCATATTGTATCAGACATGAGACTGGGGTCTACTCTCTATTCACTGTACCATGTTGGCTATGTACTAATAAAAAATATTTCTGAAGGTCTTTAAAAGTTTCTAGTTACTGGAGGAGTCAGAATAGATCTTGTGTAATAGGTAGTACTTGAATTTATCATTGAAGGAAGCAGGGGATTCTAAGAAATAGAGATTCAGATGGGGTGCTTTCCTGGCATAAGGCTTATCATAAAGTTCAAAATCACCAAGAATGGAGATGGAATACCATACACAGAGAAATGCAAGTTTGACTAGAATGTAGAGACCATAAAGAAAGTCAAGTTCAATAATCCTAGAAAATATAAATGGAGTCAGATGGTCAAATGCTGTACAATATAAAACAGAAGGGTGTGCTTTGAATAGAGGAGGCAATAGAGACTCAGCAAAATTTTTTGAGCCAAGGAGTGACATAAATCAATGCACACTACAAAAAAGTGTCCTTTGGTATCTGAATATATGATGGATCAGAGCGGAGCAAGGTTAGAAACAGAGAGGTCAATTGGGAGTTTATTGCAACAGTCCAAGTGAGAAATAATAGGAGTTTAAATTAACATAGTAGCCTTGTGAGTGGAATGAAGGAAACAGATATAAGAGAAATTATAGAGATGTTTTCTACATGTGATCTCATTTGATTATTCTGTGATCTCCCTTCCCCCTTGGGAGTCTAGTGCTTTCTCTATTTCTGCCTATTCTCAAGAAAATAATAGAAACATATTTTGTTAATGTTCAAAAGAAATATTACAATTTTCAGGAAGTGTTGTATTTTAATAGAGATCATAAAACAAAGCTAAAGGAATAAAGCTTATGATAAAAAGTCAGACATCTGTGTACTGGTAGGAACAGGTTTGACACATTATTGCAAAAAATAATAATAATTTTCCTAGTCAAAATTCTGTTCTGTAAGACAATGTCATTGTCAAGAATAAGGCCAATTATTGACTCTGGAAATTTTCTCAGAAGTCATTCCTTCACAATACTTCTCTTTTTTGACTTAGGAAATACACTTTATAAAACTTTTAATAAGTGTTTGCTGATTACAAACACATGGAGAAAAATGACAAATGGCACAGTCTATTCCTTGGTGGAGTTTTCAAGTCTAATTTTAGGATGAGCATTGTATTAAGATATTTTTGGTATCATAACAATACATAGCAATGCATTAGAGAAGTATAGAATTAAGTGCTATGCCAAGTACAGAAAAAGGCAAAATTTGTAATTGGGAAGGAAAATAGGGAAGGACTGATGTAGCTGGTGGAATTTAAAAAGATTTAAAAGATGCAGAAGAAGAAAAGGGGAAACATTCCTGGAATAGAGGAAAATGTAAGCAAATGTTTGGAGGCAGGGAATAAAGGATATGTTTAGGGGAGATAGAAGTGTGAATAGAATTGGAGAAGTAATATCACAGAAAGTTTGGAAAGATGCAGTTATGTCAAACTATGGTGAGCCTTGAACAGGAAGAAAAATTAGAATTTTTTTCCTGAATAGGTGAATCTTGTCATTTCTCTGGTAAGGGAGAAGGGAATTAAGAGGGAATTAAGGAAGACAGAAGAGTCAAGAATAGGACTTTCAGAATGGAGAGAGGGAGTGAATCTTGGTGCCACAGATCATATAATGATCACTGAAACCTTGAAAGAGGATCAGCTTTTCAAGAAAGACTATGTAAAGGTATCTACAAGGAATACCCACATTAAGGGGTCAGTAAGACAAGGATGCCATGAAGGAGGCAAAGAAGAAATGCTTAGAAGGTGCAGTTTACTCAGTGACTTAGTAGGTAAAGAACTAGAACTCAGGAAGAACTGAGTTCAAAACCAATCTTGTATACTTACCATCTTTATGAACCATAGTAAAACACAACTTGGATTCAGAAAAACCTGGGTTCATGTTTAAACTCATATTGTTTTTTTAGGTATATGACCCTGGGCTCTTACCCTCTGACTTACATGAATCCTCATGTTTAAAGCCAGTATATACCAAAACAGGGTTATTATGAGAATAAAATGAGATAACAAATGTATATCTCTTCACAAACCTTCTAGCATCGTATTAATGAAGGCTATTATTACTATTATTATAAAGATAGGAAGAGAAGAAAAATGTGTTGTCTTGACACTAAGGGAAGACAGCATCAAATGCCACTGAGAAATCATGAGAATGAGAAATGGGAAGAAAAAGATCACTGAATATGACATTTAGGAAGTTGCTCATTTGTTTTGGAGAGAAGAATCAGTCTTTTAGACTACATCCACATCTACATATCATATCAGAACCAAAGCAATGACAAGATTAATTTATTGAGAAAAACTTTTATAAACACCATTCACACTCTGCTACATTTTGAAGGTCAATGACAGAATGAAATATAAATTTGTGGACTGGATTATTTGACTGTTAGGAGAGGATTCAGTTCTTCCATGAATGTATACTTCTATAATTAATAAAATTCCTAAACATATTATTTTGGGAATGCGTCTTTAATCAAAACCATATAACCAATCCTATTTCTATAGGTATTTAAGGTTTTTATGTTCACAAAAGATTCCTGGGAAGTAAGAAGTATAAGTATTTTTATTCCCATTATTCAGATAAGAAAACTGAGCTTAACACTCTAAAATGAGTCAGATAATTAAGTTTTCAATTCAGTATTTGAACCCAGGTTCTCTTATTGCAGAACTATTGCACTTTGTATAGTACATGTTGTGTTTTATATGTCCATTTAGATAAATGTACAACTGACATACATCAACAACTCTCCCAAACCACCTCTGTTTTGTTTCTGGTATGAGGACCTGCTAATGGCCTAGCTTCCTAGAGACTAAGTTATTCTGATGCACATATATATCAAAGACCAAAATTGTCAAAGCCCAGAGATTCAGGTTTCTGACTCTTATGTAGTTATCTTATTGGAAATGAAAGTGCAATTTGATTTATCTCAAACCCCAAGATAAAAAGAAATTGCCTTTCTGTAAAATGATTCTCACATAAAATAATTTTCGTTTGTCTCAGTTTGCATCATATTATATATAAACAATAGCTAAAAGTGCTTAGAAAGGGGAAGAATGGTGATAACATGGTTCCCATCCTAATACATCCATTTCCCTACTCAGATTGGAATATGACAGGATAGAAAAGTGGATGAAGCAGTGGGTTATAGTAGATAGATTAATTGCTGGACTTAAAAATACTTGAATTTTAATCCCAATGCAATATAGCTATATGAATATATGTAGATACATCAGTTGCTATATGTAATATCCATATCTACTTCATAAGAGTTATTGTAAGGCATAAATGAGAAAAAAATATAGAAAGCATCTTTTTAAACATAAGCACTCTGTAAATATTAACTATTACTGATGTTATCAGTATTGTTTATTTGTTATTGCTGTTGTTAATATGCCCTCTCAATTTTGGAATATGGGAGAGTGAATTTCAGTCTTAGCACCCAGTGTCATAAAAGGATTTAAAGAAGTATCAAATATTTTAATTGTATTTATATTTATAAATTATATGAAAAATTATCTTGTTTCTGCTTAAAAACTGTCTAACACAATCATGGTACATATTACTTCATGTATTTGAATAATAAGGATTAAAAGAAAAAAATAACCTTCAGTAATAGATGCATTTTTTAAATATAAATGCAATTTTAAGAGGTAGTATTAAAAAGGGGCAGAAAGCTGGCCATGAAGACTAAAATTTAACTCCCCACCCACCTATCCTCAGCACATACTGGCTTTGTGAATATGAGAAAGTCATATGATTTCTCATTGTTTTGGAGTATTTTCTTAAATCATAAATTTCATAAAAGATACTTATTTGCACTGATAGAGTTCACTCACCTAGACATTCCAAATACTAATAAAATCATATGTTTAACTGAATTCTTAAACATTATTTTATATTAACTCTGCAATGTATACTAACATTTAATAATATCAAAAAATAGAATATTTTAGCTTAGAGAAAAAAATTATTAAAATTCATTTAAAACTACAAAATACACATTTGTGCTATTGTTCAATTATTTACATCAAAATTTATTTTCAGGAAATAAGCTTGAAATAAAATTTTTATTTTATATTATTATTGTGATATGATATACACACTTTACTAGTCTATACCAACTGAACACAAACTCTGACATTTCCTACTAATTTAAAAAACTTTAAAGAACCAGTCTTACAATGTATTATGTGTCAATTATCCTATTTTAGCTAAAATAGAAGAGCCTGTCACCAGAAGATTGATGGGTTACCAGGCAATACATTTTTGTGTATTGTTGCTTGACTGTTATTTGTTTACCACAGAAATTTTTGAAGACTATTTAATAAGGCACAAAAGGGATGTGACTTGATCTTGGAGGAAATAGTACTCTTTGTGGTTTGAATTCATTAAAGTATCTATAATATCTTTGGTCAGAAGGGATTGAAACACTTTATCTCTTTGGAATTAAGTTTCCTCATTTATAAAATGTGGGGAGTCAAACCAGTTGACTGTAAGATCCCATTTACCACTGAACGAATACTATAATAATTCAGTGACCCTCGTTATTTTTTCAACTTCTTTAACAATGTAAGTATTCCCTCTTAAAATATCCCTAAGAAGTGACTATAGAATCCCAGATTTAGAGCTAGAAGGAACTCAGATGCTGTCTAGTTCAACTTTTTTTTTTTATTTTACTGATGAGAAAACTGAAGTTGAGAGAAATTAAGTGACTTTTCCAATATCAGACATGAAATGTGACTGAGGAGTTATTTGAAAATGTTGTCACTGACTCAAACCAGCAATTTTTTTTCTATCTGCTTCTCTAAATTTATGAAATATATTTAGCAGAATTATCTTTCCCTAGAAAAATGTAGATTCTGTAAGCTTAAAATTTTTCTACATTAAAAAAAATTAATTTAACCTTCAGAAAAAAATCAACACTGGGAGAAATGGTAACATGAATTTTATTGTGGACTGACACTCCATTAAGGGGGAACATGGTTTCAACCAGTAATTTCATTTATCAGTATTAAAAAATTCCTACCTTTAAATTTCAGAGTTTGGCCCCTCAGAAATTATGGCCATGGTGATCAGGTAGTTTTAATAGTTGTAGTGGAATTCTTGCCAGTCAAGATGACAAGAGTAAAGTCAAGAGAGTCCTGTGTTTCTACTGACCATTATGGGGAATTTGGTGTCAGATTATTTAGGCACTGAACCCTTGGCAGTTGAATCACAAAGGGACTCATTAAAAAAATGTTTTTTAGCTACACGCTTTTCTCAACAAGATTGAATATATTGTCTTGGACCTAGGGGAGAAGAGGAGGCAAGGGACTGAGAAAGTGGAGAAGAGAAGAATGGTTATGTTGATAGAAGTAGGCCTAGTTCTCATTAAGAAGGAGTGTTGTCAACTACAAAACATTTTCCACACAAATAAATTCAGATCTAATCCACTGGAAAAATATCAAGTGGCATGGGTAGACTGAGCCAATATAATAAAAATGACAATACTATTTCAATTAATCTACTTATTTAGTGCCATAACAAACTTCCAAGAAATTATAAATCTAGAAAAAAATAATAACAAAGTTCATCTGGAAGAACAAAAGGTCAAGAATTTCAAGGGAATTTATGCAAAAAATGCAAATGTAGGTGGACTAGCTATACCAGAATTAAAACTATATTATAAATCAGCAGTCATCAAAACCATTTGGTACTGGCTAAGAAACAGAGTAGTCAATCAATGTAATAGGTTAGGTTCACAGGACAAAATAATCAATGACTATAGTAATCTAATGTTTGACAAACACAAAGACCCCAGATTTTGTGATAAGAACTCACTATTTGACAAAAATTGCTGGCAAAATAGGAAGTTAGTATTGCAGAAACTAGATGTCAACTACCCTGTTAACACCCTATGCCAAGATAAGGTCAAAATGGGCTCATGATTTAGACATAAAGAGTGATATTATAAGCAAATTAGAAGATCAAAGAATAGTTTCCTCTCAGATCTGTGGAGAAGGAAGGAATTTGTGGCCAAAGAAGAACTGGAGTTCGTTATTGAGCACAAAATAGATGATTTTGATTATATTAAGTTTTAAAGTTTTTGTATAAACAAAATCAATGCAGACATTGGGAAAGGTAAGGAATAAATTGGGAAAAAACTTTACCTTCAAGGGTTCTGATAAAGGCTTCATTTCTAAAATATATATGGAATTGACTCAAAATTGTACAAATTCAAGCCATTTTCCAGTTGATAAATGATCAAAGTATGGACAATTTTCAGATGAAGAAATTAAAAGTATTTCTAGTCATATGAAAAGATGCTCTAAATCACTATTGATCAGAGAAATGCAAATTAAGACAATTCTGGAGTACCACTGCACACTTTTCAGATTGGCTAAAATGACAGGAAAAGATAACGATGAATGTTGGAGGTGATGTGGGAAAACTAGGACACTAATACATTGTTGGTGGAGTTGTGGACTCCTTCAACCATTTTGGAGAGCAATTTGGAATTCTGCCCAAAGGGCTATCAAAATATGCATCCAGCAGTGTTTCTACTGGGCTTATATCCCAAAGAGATCATAAAGGAGGGAAAGGGTCCCACATGAGCAAAAATGTTTGTGGCAGCCCTTTTTTGTAGTGGCAATAAACTGGAAGTTGAGTGGATGTTCATCAGTTGGAAAATGGCTGAATAATTTATGATATATGAATGTTATGGAATATTATTGTTATATAAGAAATGATCAGGTGGATGATTTCAGAGAGGCCTGGAGAGTCTTATATGAACTGATACTAAGTGAAGTGAGCAGAACCCCAGAAGATCATTGTACACATCAACAAGAAGATTATAAAATGATCAATTCTGATGGGCATAGCTCTTTTCAGCAATGAAATGATTGAGGCCACTTCCAATGATTTTATGATGAAGAGAACCATATACACCCAAAGAGAGGGATGTGGGAATTGAGGGTAGATTACAACATAGCATTTTTCTCTTTTTGTTGTTTGCTTGCATTTTATCTTACTACTTTTTTTCCCCTTTTGACCTGATTTTTCTTGTGCAGCAAGATAGTTGTATAAATTGTGTGAGTGTGTGTGTGTGTGTATACATACATACATATACATACATATATGTATTTGATTTACCATATTTTTAACATGTTTGACATGTATTGGATTACTTTCCATCTAGGGGAGGTGGGGGAGGAAAGAGGAGAAAATTTGGAATACAAGATTTTGCAAAGGTCAGTGTTGAAAAATTATCTATGCATATATTTTAAAGTAAAGAGTTCAATAAAAAATTTTTAAAAGAAGGGGTGTTGTGCTTTCCTTTCCCCTACTATGTCTATGGGAAGACTAAGGCCTTGATATAGTAGGTTAGAGATAACAACCAGGAGTACACATTCTCTGACATATTCTTCCTTACCCAAATGAAAGACTGGAACAGTGAAAGCATTATTTCTCTGGCACTCACCAAAGCCAGGAAGACCTGTGTTCAAGTCACATTTTTGATACATATTAATTATGTGACACGGAACAATATCATGTTTTTGTTTACCTTTTGCTTGATAAATACCCCTATAGTCTTGAAATCAGCTGAAATGTGTCTCCACCAGGAGACTTTCTCTGATGCCCCTTGTAAACAATTATCTCCCCAATCCTGAACTTACATAGCACTTTATTTCATTCCTGCATGATATATTTATTATGAAATATGTAACAGAGTTTTTAATGTGTCTTATCTCCCCTTCCCTTAGACTATAAGTTCTATGAGGACAAGAGTAATACCCCATATAAGGCAACACAATAGAACACACAGTAGATGCTTAATATGTTTGAATTTAATTTTTAAAACCAAGAATTCATAAGTTGCAATCCCTTTATGTCCTCAAAAATTTTAATTCAGTTATTATTTATGAAGAACTGACAATGTGTGGTTGGCACCATGGCAGTTTCCTATGTACTGTAGCTTAAAGAACCTGGACAATATTGTGGTTATTATAGTTCATAACTTTATAGCATCTTAAAACTTATGAAATATCTATATATGCTATATATTTGCTTAATAAATATGCAATTAAAAATAAATATATAATTATAAGTATATGATAACAATTGAATTTTATATATATATGAATGGATAGAGCATCATCCCTGAAATCAGGAGCATCTGAGTTCAAATCTCGCCTCCAACACTTAACACTTCCTAACTGTATGATCCTGGGCAAGTCATTTAACCCCAATTGCCTCAGCAAATATATACTCAAGCAGGAGTGTATGCACATACATAAATTAGTATAAGAACAGTGACATAATCACTCTTTTCTTATGTGAGGTTGTTAGATTTTGAAATTCTTTTGCAAAAAAATTAGTTATTCAGTGTGAGAATTAAAACAAGGAACACCAAACTGTACAGGCAACATTATTACTGCAATAACTTTTAAATCGTTCCTTTGTTAAATCAATTTGATGATGATCCATGAAGCATGAGGTCCTCAAACATAACAATACTTACATGTGCCTGCATTATATAATTTGAAAAATCTTATACATGTTGATTAGATATCCTTCATTTACATTTACTAGAGAATTAGAGAACAAAAATATCTTTTTAATGGTGGTGGTGGTAGTGGTTGTTTTAATTTGAGAGAGCAGCCACAACAACATATTAAAATTATTTTACTATGATTAATGGCTCACATTTGGATATGGGAGTTAGAGTGGACTGGGACTTTTTTCACTATTATGTCACAAAACAAATTTGGGAGAGACTCATTTAACAAGGTATGATTGTATTCCCCTCCAGTCAACCAGGGGGGCTCTGAAAATAATCTTAAATGACTTTAAAGTGTTTCAATATTCATATAGAGGTTTACAAAATAATTTTTAAACATGATTGCTATAATGAAACAATACTATTTAATTAAAAAACAACTGTGAATCAGGTTACTGGGTTATATGCAATGTATACCAGACACAACCAAGCAATCCCTACACTCAAGAAATTTACATTGTAATTATCATGTTAACTGTTTTATGTGCTTTCTACTTGTTATTAAAATGCAAATATTGCTCAAGATAAGGTTTCTCCTTGTGCTAATTTCAGGCTAAAAATAGAATACACTTGAAGGTAATACATCTTCATCATTTTCTATTCATCATCTTCACATAAGTTTTATTAAGTACCATATAGGAACCTCATTTCACTTTATCCTTACAATAACCTGTAAGATAAGTATAATGAAAGTATAACTATACAAACAAGGAAACTGAGTCTTGGACAGTCTAAAAGACTTGTCCCTAGTCATACAATTAATAGGTATTGTAGGAAAGATTTCATTCTATCCCTTTCCTGATGCTAACTCAGTCAGATACATTAATATTGACATTTACTTGCTCAAATTAGATAGGATTCAATTCTGTTCAATTCAAAGAACAAGTATTGGCTGCTTTTAAGTCACTGTGATAGCCTCTAGGTGACTTCAATTTTTGCCCAGAGGGAGGTAAAGATCTTTTCTGATAAAGTTCTCCAAGAAAGGATATTTTATAGTTCCCTTTAGAAAAAGATCATCCCATTGTCCTTTCACTCTGTGATCTTGATTACAACAAAGTGGTTTACAAAGGATGAAGATCTGAAAGGAGATACACTTGATTGCTTGGCTGCTCTATTCCCCCAAAGGATGTTACTATAGGATATGTGTGTAACCACATTCAGTCACTATCAAGTATCTTCCCATATAGTGAATTGGTGATGAATCAAGAGTATAATTTAGTCCCATGATTTCAAATATTCATATGTTCTAATCCATATAGATACTGTAATCAAAAAGGAGACTGCCTCATTTACTCTTTCATGAATAAGAATTAGACATATCAGTTGATGCAAAAAAAAATACTGTAATTTTACAATGAAATAAAAATGTATTTTTCCTTTGCATTGTGGATTTAAAAAAAAAATCTGCATCAATTGGCCCAGTTTGGTCCTTTAGTGTCTTAAGTTCTAGGTCTTCTAGTATTGAGAAGAGATGAGTCAATCCATTAGACTGGAGAGGTAGTTCTCACTGTTCTTTCTCTGCTCTATTCATTCAGTACTGTTTAATAAAATAAATGAGACTTTTTTTCATGGTCTTTCCCTGACTATGCCTTAATTTCCATTGTTGATATTCAGTGTAAAATGAAGCAAGGGTATTTGCAGAGAGGATTTCTTTTTTCTATTTCAATTTATGATACCTGTTCTAGCAATGCATTTTGTCAGGAAGCAATGACTTCCTGGACCTTTCTGTTCAGATAGAATAGTTGCATAACCTTTTCATGGCACTTTTCATCTCTGAGTTCCTCAGGGTGTAGATAAGGGGATTTAACATTGGGGTGACGACTGTATAGAGTATGGACACCAACTTATCAGCTGGAAATATCTGAAAGGGCCTGGCATAAATGTAGACACAGGCTACAAACACCAGAGTCACCACCATCAGGTGGGAAGCACAAGTGGAGAGGGCTTTACTCTTTCCCTCAGCCAAGTGATTCCTTATTCTCACCAACAGAACTGTATAGGACATGAGAAGCAGTATAAAACACATAAGGGTGACCAGGCCAGTGTTGAAAACCATTAGGATTTCCACCACAAAGGTATTGGTGCAGGCCAACTTAATGATCTGTGGAATATCACAGTAGAAATTGTCTAGCTCATTTGGGGCACAGAAAGGCAAATGTAAGATGAGCACCATCTGTGTCATGGAATGGATGACACCTCCCAGCACTGATGTTGCTGCCAAGATCCAGCAAGTACATTGGCTCATGATAAGTTCATAGTGTAGGGGCCGGCAAATAGCTATGTAACGATCATATGCCATGATGGTGAGGATAAATATCTCTGTGCTTCCAGTGAAATGAAAAAAAATATCTGGGCCATACAATCCTGGAAGGAAATTATTTTGCAGTGAGTAATCAAGTGGGACAGCATCTTGGGTACAGTGACAGTAGAGTAGCAAAGATCTTGGAAGGAGAAATTGCAGAGCAGAAAGTACATGGGGGCTGAGCGAAGGTGATGATCACAAGTCACTGTGATAATAATGAGTCCATTTTCTAGTACGGTCAGGAGATACATTGCCAGGAACAGGAAGAAAAGCACAAGTTGTAATTCTAAGAAAGAAGAAAGTCCCAGGAAAATAAACTCAGTAACTTTAGTTGCATTTTTCTGGTTCATCTACACATTTGGAGATGGGAAATTTGGAGATGGAAAAAAGGCAACAAAAAACTACAAATTATTAGGTAGAGATATGAAGGAAGGGTGAGTGAATACAAAGACATGAAGGTGAAAAAATATAGGACAATGTGAACTGCAACTGAATAGCAGCAAAGCCGAGATTGTCATTTATGGTTAAAGTCATCCTCATGTATTTAGGGCAATATAGGCTACTAAACTACTAGCTTTGGGGAATAAGCTTCAAATTTTACTGGGATACAACAGTCTGTGCCTTATGCATTCCACTCCAGTAGATAGTTTATATCATAAAAAGATTATAAAGACATATTCTCATCATACCAATCATACAGACATGTTATTCAAATTTTCCTCATACCATCTATTATACCGTCTAGCCCACAAGCCTATCATAATTTAAATCTAATATTTAAGATGATAGATAGATGGATGAATGGATAGATAGACCTATGTATGTTTACATGTTAGGTAATATTACCCACATGCATATAAGTATATATGACAACACAGAACCTTAAGTTTACAATAACGCATTTTATGATTAGCATTCCTTCTCTTGGATAAAATTTCAATTTATCATCTATCTTTTGATAGAGCCATAAATTTCTCCTCATAACTTTTTAAAGGTCTTTTAATCTCCATCACATAGCACCCCACATTTTCATATGCCCAGACTCCCTTTTTATGAAGGCTTGAGGGAGTAATGCACTTGATGTTTACAGACTAACCTAGGGTACCATTACAGATATCATAGGTAATAGTTGGATGATCTTTTGAATAAAGGACAATAGTGTGAAATAAGGATGGAAAGTCAGTGTGAAACCACACTACATAGGGTTTTAAAGATTAGATTAAGAAATTAATACTTTGTTTTCTTATAGTCTACAGGGAGCCACTGAAGACTTTTCAGTAGGATACTGATGTAATTAGTCCCAATTTATCTTCCTATTTATGTTACACATTATATTCCTGTCCAAACATTCTCTGTTCTAACTAAAGTAACCTTGTTTTTCCTTACATTATTTCCCATCTCTGTCTTTTTTCCCAGTGTCTCCCACTTTTGAAATGTATTTATTTCTTGCCTCTGCCTCCAAGAACTCCTTGTTTCCTTCAAAATTCTTTTCAACCATTTTATTCTCCATGAGACTTTTTCTAATGCTCCAGTTACCAGCACTCCCCCTCCCAAAATCTTTTTCAATGTGTTCCATCTATAGTCATATATACAAATATTATCTCCTCCAATAAAATGCAATATCCCTGAAAAACAGACTTTCATTTTTTTTATTTGTATGCTTAATGTCTTTTTTAGTTCAGTTCAGTTTTTCAGTTCAAACACATAATAGGTGCTTTTAGAATGTGCTTTGATTCATTTATTTAAAAAGATTGCTTTGTTAGTGATTTGAAGGATATGGCAATAAGGCATATAATGGCGGGATCAAACTTAAATAAAAATCAATCTCTGTTAGTTGCATATTAACTTTGAAAACACACAAATTAACATGTCACATAGTCTTGTATTTTTATTTATTTGGTAAACTTCTTGTTTACATTTCACTCTGGTTCAGGCTGCAAGTGAGTGTTTGCAATATGCTTGTTCCTATGGGCCTCAAGTTTTAAAACCTCTGGATAGGAAAGAGAAATTTGGTTTTGAAGATTATGGTTAATTTTTCTCTCTACTAGGTCTGTGACATTGGCCAAGTCATTTAATTCTAGGTTGGAAGAGACTTTTTTGTATCTGGGAACTTCTTATATCAATCAATTTTGAAAGAGAAAGTTCATTCCTTATTCCCCATGTAAAATTAAGCAGAAAGAAAATTAGTAGAACTAAACCAACCTGTTACAAAAACTCTTATAATCATTCATGTGATAGATAATGAGGTTCTGGAGTGGGTATGATGGAGCCTGTAATAATAAAAATGAAGGAAAATGTGAGGGCCACTTCAGAACCTACAAATCTTGATAATTAATTGAATCTATGAAATAAAGGAGAGAATATGGTGACTCAAGATTTTTAGATTGACTGGGAAAAGGATGATATATCATGATGGAATGATATTAGCAACAACAAAGTAGGGAAATTAAGAAATCAAATTTGAGTTGGGAAAAGATGATGAATTCATTCATTTTGGGGACACATTAGATTTGGAGATGAATGGGTTACTTTCGTAGAAAAAAGACCAGCTTGATTTTTTAAAAAATGGTCCCTTGAATGTGAATCTCAGTAAATGTCATTAAGAAGATGATCATAAGATCATAGACATAGAGCTGAAAGGAACCTAATATACTCTCTGGCTTCAAATTTCTCCTTTTGTAGATTAGCTACACAAGTATTAAGTGCCAAAGATCCTACTTGAACAGAGGATTCTCATGTTCCCTCTCTTTCCACCATGCGGTAGTAAATAGATTTTGAAGAACTCTGGTCAGATTAAGTTGAGAACAGACATCATCTTTAAGAATGGCAAATAGAGATATTTTATGTCAGGAATAGGGTATAGAAAAATCAAAGGGACAAGTTGTTGAAAGGGACCAGATAAACAAATTAATGTAAAATGTAGGGACTTTAAATGCAAGTAATCAGACAGGTATAAATAGTTATTCTTTATTTCTCATTTTTCTTACCTGTCATTTGGGTATAAGATTAGCACCTGCCTCCTGGGGTTGTTCTAATGATAAAATGGGATAATATTTACAAGATGCTTTCTAAATCTTAAATTACTCTAAAAGGATACTGCGTTTGACTTGGTCCTGCAGTGACCAAGAATGATCACCTTGATTTGGTAAATAAAAAAGGTTAAGGTAAGACCTGATTTGAGAACTCAGAGAGCTAGAGGGATTATCTTTTACCATCTTTATGGTATAGAGGGTAATCCGGATTATCAAAATCTCTCTATAAAAACTATGAATTCTAGTATGTCCCTCCAAGGTAAAAAAAAAAAAAAACAAAAAACAAAAAAAAAAAAACCTCAAGAACAATTTCTGTGGTAGATTATAAGTTTAATACCTAAGGCAACAATCGATTTGGATTTGGAGCAACTCAAGTTTGGCCAGCAGGTAAACATTCTGGGTCAGAGAAATTCATGAAGACTTTGTATTAAAAAGTGGAGAAATTGTGATCCATGTTGGTGAAAGGACTAACCCAATTGATGAAATAATTTCCATTTTTTGACATATTGAAGTATTAAAGAAGTAAAAGAAATAAAATAATTCCTGTCTCTGTGATGTATTATCTATGTAGCCATGAATAATTTTAAATTCTTTGAATCTTAGTAAATCTAAATTGAAAAGTTAAAAGGCTGAAATAGATGATTTCTTAGGTCCTTCCAACTATGACATGAGATTTTATGAAATTAAGACAAATTAAAATATTCAAAGTTATTTAGATTGAAAAGAGTTTTAAGGGTCTTCTAAACTACCTTTCTTCTCAATATAAATATTTCCTTTGCAATATCTCTGGCAGACATTCAGTTATGTGTTTTGTGGAACTGGTGCAGTCTAAAATAAAACAAAAACAAGTTTTTCAATAGTTTTGATTTTAATAGTATTAGATTTATATTTTAAATGAACTTGCAGTGGGGATATTACAATATTATAGATGGCATTTATTAAGTGCAGTGATGTGTATAATATCTTTTATATAACCTAACTTGACCCTTCTTGAGAATTTTAAATGGTAGTTACTATATTATGTTCCCATTTTATAGAGAAAGAAATTAAGTTCTAGGTGATTAAATACCTTGTCTAGGGTTGGAGAAGTGATTTAAATAAAGTGTCCTTTAGTCCAAGTCCACTTAAAACAGGGGTAGGTAACATCTGGCCCATGGACTATATAAGGCTTGCAAAATCATTTGTTAAGGCAACCAAATGCAATGATAAGCTGAAAGCTAGATACAATACCAGCCCATAGCTGAATTCAGTAAATTGATGATTTTTTATGGCTTGCAAATAGTGTTGTAAATATCCAAATGACCTTTGACAAGAAAGTTCCCCGACCCTTGACTTAAAGGATGGGATCCATAAATTTGCAGAATCAGAAAATAACTCAGAGGCTATCTAGATCAATCTGAACCAGAACAAGGATCACCCTCTTCAACATACCTGACTAATGATTAATGAGTTGAAGTTTCTGAAACCTTCTGAAACAAACCATTCCCCTCATTCACTTCACTTCATTCACTCATTAATTCATGTGATCAATCAATTTACTAATTAGCCAGTGAAAGAAGTCTCAGTGATCCTTAATTGCTAATTTCAACTTTTCAAAAATCTTGCTGAACAGGCAGCATTAATAAAGGCAACAATTCTACCACCCAAGATAGCTGAGAATAGCTGAGGGAATTCTCCAGTTCCAGGGCCATTATTGAGATGTTGCTGTTTAGGGAATTAGGGATTCAGATATGGGCACTTGTATCAAAAAGGAATCATTAATCTTCCATTTTTCTTTTTTATTTTTTGGCTGCATACCATCCTCAGCATGTTCTGAATTTTTTGAGTAGGGGAAAAAGAGGAAGGTACCAAGAGAGTGGAGGATGAAATTGTTGATGACAAAAATATGTCCGGTTTCTGTTCTTCCCCATTGTGTCTTTAGATATTGGTAGTAGTTATTGATATAAGTTACGGGTGACAACTAGAGATCTGCCTTGTGACCTGCCCAACATTACAGTGAAAGGTTAGGAGGACAGGAATATCATTCAGCTATGATCTGGTCATAAAAAGAGGATATAGATAATAATGAGAAAAAATCAAGATAATTTGGAAATTGCCTTCTGTCTAAAATACCACAAAATTTTATTCAACTATTTTAATTTCCTAGTCACCCAAATGCTGCCTTCATCATCTATTAAGTGGTATGTGTCTGGGGAATAATCAAAAATTATAAATAAGCAGAGCAGAATTAATAAAATATAAATGATATAACAAAAATGTAAAATAAAGTTAAGGAAGGTGATGTGATGGAAGAGCATGAAATTTGGAGTCAAGATATTGAATTCAAACTGAGGAGACAAAAATCACAAGCAATGAGAATAAGGAAAAATTAAATCCCCAAGGAATATTGTGGCTAAATTTCAGAACTATCACAACAAGGAAAAGTTATTGCAAACAGCTAGAAAGAAACAATTCAAATACTGAGGAACTATAATCAGAATCACCCATGATCTGTCAGCTTCCACATTAAAGGAACAAAGGGCCTGAAATCAGATATTCTGAAAGGCAAAGGAACTTGGATTACAGCCAAGAATAAGGATCCAGCTTGAATGAACATTCTCTTCCAGGGAAGATTATCATTTAATGATATAGGTGAATTTCACCTATTTCTAAATAAAAGAGCAGATCTGAACAAAAAAATTGACTTCCAAACATAGAACTCAAGAGAAGCAAAAAAAGGTAAAAAGGAAAGAACTCTTGAGAACTATATTTCTACTATGGGTATTCTTAAAGAATGGGGGTATAATTTGATTTTACTTTGATAATATGAAAAAGAAACTAGAGATGAAAGGGGTATCATACTGGAAAAAAAGAGGGGAAAGGAGGTAAAATAAGAATAAAAGAAGAGATAAAAATAAGGTAAAATTTCCTGAAGAGGCAAAGAAAACCTAATATAATTGAGGAAAAGAAGGGAGGGGGATGAGCACTGTGTGAATCTTAGTCTCATCAGATTGGGCTCTAAAAGAGAATATTAGACACATTCGGTTTCACAGAGAAAGCTGTACCTCCTTATAGGGAAGTGGGAGGGAAAGGAGGAAAAGAAAGAAAAAACTAATAGAAGGGAAAATAGAAGAATTAGGGGAAAGGTGTAAAAGAGGGTGAAGGGCTCTTAAGGGGGAGGACTGTTTGATGGAGTAGGTTATCAAAAGCAAAATACTGGGGGAAGGAGGAAAGGAGAAAGGCGAAAGGTAAGAGAAAAACATAACATTGGGTAAATAAGATGGCAGGAAATACCAAATTAGTTATTTTAACTATGAATGTTAATGGGATGAACTTTCCCATAAAACAGAAGCAGATAGCCGACTAGATTAAAAGCCAGAATCCTAAAATAGGTTGTTTACAAGAAACATATCTAAAGCATAGAGATACATATAGAGTGAAGGTAAAGGGCTGGAACAAAATCTATTATGCTTCAGGTGAACCAAAAAAAAAAAAAAAAGCAGGGGTAGCAATCCTGATCTCAGATCAAGTAAAAGCAAATACAGATCTAATTAAAAGAGGTAATGGAGGAAACTATATTTTCCTAAAGGATACCATAAATAATGAAGCAATAACAATACTAAACATATATGCACCAAATGGTATAGCATCCAAATTCTTAGAGGAAAAGTTAAGAGATGCAAGAAGAAATAGAAAGCAAAACTATACTAGTGGAAGATCTCAAACTTGCTCTCTCTGAATTAGATAAATCAAACCACGAAAAAAAATAAGAAAGAAGTTAGGGAGGTAAACAATATTTTAGAAAAGTTAGGTATGATTCATTTTTAGAGAAAATTGAATGGAGACAGAAGGCAATTTACTTTTTTCTCAGTGGTTCATGGAACTTATAGAAAAATGACCATGTGTTAGGGCATAAAAAACCTCAAATTCAAATGCAGAAAGGCAGAAATAGTAAACGCATTGTTTTCAGATCATGATGCAATAAAAATCACATGCTGTGGTTAATTCAAGAACTATCATACCAAGGAAAAGATATTACAGGAAGCCAGAAAGAAACAATTTAAATATCAGGGAGCTAAAATCAGGATCACGCAGGACCTAGCAGCTTCTACTTTGAAGGATAGAAGGGCCTGGAATCAGATATTCCGAAGGGCAAAGGAACTTGGATGACAGCCAAGAATAAATTACCCAGCTAGAATGAGCATTATCTTCCAGAGAAGAAGATGGTCATTCAATGATATAGGAGAATTTCACCTATTTCTACTAAAAAGACCAGAACTGAACAAAAAATTTGATCTACAAACACAGAACACAAGAGAAACATAAAAAGGTAACAAGAAAAAAAAAAACTCTTGAGAACTATATTTATGTTACAGATACTTATAGAATGAGGGTTGATTTTATGAATCTATTATTACATTATGATTATGATATGATTAATGTGATTTTATGATTATTATATGTTTATTGTGATTTTATGATTATTATGATATGATAAAATGAAAAAGAAATTAGAGGTAGAAAAGGGATAACACTGGAAGAAAAGGAGGTAAAATAAGGGAAATTACATCAAATGTAGAGGCAAAGAAAACCTATAATGATTGAGGGGAGAAAAAGGGAGGGGAATGAGAATTGGGTTAATCTCCATCTCATCAGATTTGGCTGAGAGGGAATAATAGACATACTTATAAGGAAACAGGAGGGAAAGGGGGGGAAAGGGGTGGGTGGGGCTCTAAAGGGGAAAGATTGTTTGAGGGAAGTGGTTTTCAAAAGCAAAATA
>JAJPUD010008743.1:55040-72095 GCA_023553655.1 Myrmecobius fasciatus
TTTTTTTCTTCTTCTCTTTCTAGATCTGATGTTTCTTGTGCAGTAAGATAACTGTATAGATATGTATATATGTATTGTATTTGTCATATAATTTATCCTATCTAGCATGTATTAGATTACCTGTCATCTAGGGGTGGGGGGTGGGGGGAAGGAAAGGAAAAGCTTGGGAAAAAAAAGGTTTTTTGCAAAGGTCAATGTTGAAAGGTCACTCATATGTTTTGTAAATAAAAAGCTTTATTAAAATAAATAAATAAATAAAATGATCAGCAGCATCTATTTAAAATCATCAGCAAACATCATATCTAATGGGTACAAACTAGAACCAATAAGATCAAGAGTGAAACAAGGCTGCCCACTGTCACTCTTATTATTCTGTATTGTATTAGAAATGTTAGCTTTGGCTGTAAGAGAAGAAAAAGAGATTAAATGAATTAGAGTAGGTAATGAGAAAACCAAATTATCCCTCTTTGCAGATGATATGGTATAGTCAGAGAACACTAGAGACTCAACTAAAAAACTACTACAAACCTTTCACAAATTTAGCAAAGTTGCAGGATACAAAATAAATGCACATAAATCATCAGCATTTTTATATATTATCAACAAAGTTCAGCAGCAAGAGATAAAAAAAAAGAAATTCCGCTCAAAATAACTGTTGATAGTATAAAATATTTGGGAATCTATCTGCTAACGAAAAGTCAGGGACTATATGAACTAAACTACAAAACACTTTCCACACAGATAAAGTCAGACTTAATCAGTTGAAAAATATCAAGTGCTCATGTGTAGGCCGAGCAAATATAATAAAAATGACAATACTTCCTAAATTAATTTACTTACTTAGTGCCATACTGATGAAACTCACAAGAAATTATTTTATAGATCTAGAAAAAATAGTTGCAAAGTTCATCTGGAAGAACAAAAGGTCAAGAATTTCAAGGCAATTAATGAAAAAAAGGCTGATGAAGGTGGCCTTGCTGTACCAGATCTAAAACTACATTATAAAACAGCGGTCATCAAAACCATTTGGTACTGGCTAAGAAATAGAGTAGTCGATCAGTGGCATAGGATAGTTTCACAAGACAAAATATGTAATAACTATAGCAATCTAGTCTTTGACAAACCCAAAGACCCCAGCTTTGGGGATAAGAACTCAGTATTTGACAGAAACTGCTGGGAAAATTGGAAGCTAGTATGGAAGAAATTAGGGTTGGACCCACACCTAACACCACATACCTCTCTAAGATCTAAATGGGTTCATGATTTAGACCTAAAGAGTGATATTATAAATAAATTAGAGGAACATAAGATAGTTTACCTCCCAGACCTGTGGAGAAGTAAGGAATTTGTGTCCAAAGAAGAATTGGAACTCTTAATTGAACACCAGATAGATAATTTTGATTATATTAAGTTAAAAAGTTTTTGTACAAACAAAATTAATGCAGACATTAAGAAGAAAGCAATAAATTGGGAAATCATCTTTCCTTTTAAGGGTTCTAATAAAGGCCTCATTTCTAAAATATATAGAGAACTGCCTCATATTTATAAGAATTCAAGCCACTCTCCAGTAGATAAATGTTCAAACTTTGAGATGCCACTACACACCTGTCAGATTGGCTAAGATGACAGGAAAAGAAAATGATGAATGTTGGAGAGGAATTGGGAAACCTGGGACACTGATGCATTGTTGGTGGAACTGTGAACAGAGCCAACTACTCTGGAGAACAATTTGGAACTATGCTCAAAAGTTATCAAACTGTGCATATCCTTTGACCCAGCAGTGTTTTTACTGGGCCTATAACCCAAAGAGATCTTAAAGGAGGGAAAGGGACCCACATGTGCAAAAAATGTTTGTGGCAGCCATTTTTGTACTGGCTAGAAACTGGAAACTGAATGAATGCTCATCAATTGGAGAATGGCTGAACAAATTGTGGTATGTGAATGTCATGGAATATTATTTTTCTGTAAAAAACAACCAGCAGAACCAGGAGATCATTATACACAGCAACAACAAGACTATATGATGATCAGTTCTGAAGGACATGGTTCTTTTCAACAATGAGATGTTTCAAACAAGGTTCAGTTGTTCAGTGATGAAGAAAGCCATATTCACCCAGGGAGAGGCCTGTGGGATCTTAGTGTGAACCACAACATAGCATTTTCAACCTCTCTATTGATGTTTGCTTGCATTACTTTTTCCTTCTCAGGTTTTGTTTTTTTTTTTTTTTTCTTGTAGTTACGATTTTTCTTGTACAACAAGATAACTGTATATATATGTAAACATATATTCAATTTGTCAAGTATTTTAACATAATTAACATGTATTAGACTTCCTGCCATCTAGGTGAGGGGGTGGGGAGGAAGGAAAGAAAAATTTGTAACAGATAGCTTTTCAAGGGTCAATGCTGAAAAATTATCCATGCATATGTTTTGCAAATAAAAAGCTTTAATAAAAAAAAAGAAATCAATTAATGTGTCCCTTTACAAATTATGTCACTGAGTCCCAAAGAACATGTGCCTTCCCCACAATCACATAGATGGTGGTCAGAATTATAATCCAAGACATCTGACTCCAAATGTAGCATAATACAACAGTTCTCAATGTTTTTATAAGTATAAAAACATATTTTTACTATAAAAGCACTTACTAAAGACTGTGTAATCATAGCTGTATTATTTATATGCTCTGACTAAGAAAATATAGGATAACAAAAAATCTTTTATACATGTATATTTTAATATTAGTTATTTAGATATTTGACTTATTTATCTACTTTAATATATTTGTATATTTGTTATCATTTATTTTGACTTAATATTTAAGTGAATTTTGTTTTATAAATCAGCAGCATCTGCATACATTTGAATATTTATAAAGAAGTGTAGGATAGGTGTTCTTTAATTAACCTACAGACAGTTTGGTAATTTATTATAGTGGGTCATATTCTGTAATCTCTAAATAAAGGTAAAATTAGTGGTGTTTGTTATGCAAATGAATTGAGATACAGTGAAATAAGTTACTGCATCTTTCTCCCTGAGCTGAAAAGCCACAGGTTGGAAAGTTTTGCATTATCATTCTATCTCCTTGTTAGACCTGTTAGGTCTCCTCCATTCCCAACATTCTATGATTTCAAGATGCAATTGGGAAGGGCTGTTGAGAACAGAGTCTGATCCTCTTTCATTCACCAAGATTGTAAACACCTTCAAAATGAAGTGGTGATCCACAAGAAATTTCTCTATTTTCATCAAATATAAATCATGTTAGTTTAATTCCTTTTCTTCCAGTATTATTTGGTGGCTTAGGACAATAGCCTAGCAGTCTAAAAGAATTTGTTGAGGTCTCTAAAGCTATACTTTTGGAAAAGATGGCAAAAGGTGGGATAGATTGTAGAACAAAGTGTTCTTTTTCATTTTCTCCTTGATGAATCCTTTCCTATAAAGGCAGATACATATATTGGCATTTTCCTAAAGAGATATTAAAACAGAATATTTTGTTGGAATGGCAGGCTTTTTTCTACATTTCCTTTTTCCCTGCTGCTATATAAGGTGTTCACACCTCTGGTGTGAAGATATTCTAAGCCCTTTTCAGGATTACTCATCTACCTTTGATGTGCAATCTGGTACTCAACTCTCAACTTCTGCTCCAATAAGCAGTAATAAGTGCCATCATACCCTGATAAAACCACCTCTGCAGACAGGATAAACCAGATTGAGATAACTGGCAGGCCTTAAAACAATTGGTGAGTAAAAAGGACATCTGTCCCAAATATGGGAAGACTTCTCCCTCATGAAATAGGGGGGAAAGGGCAATTTGTTGCAGAAGCCATGAAAGGAGTTGAAGCAAGTACTATGGAATGCGTAAAGCTTAGTCACACATCAAAAATACAAATTTCATCACTTAAATTGGTCATCACCAGTCAATTTGACTTATGTCCTGCCACTGGCCTCCAATGATTATAGAACAGAAAGTGAAACTTTGTGCAACTCTGCTTCAATTAATCCAATTCACTTGTTAGTCAAGATATCTCTGTAGAATATCATAGCCCTCTTTGAAATGAAGGATAAATAGCAAAAAATGGGTTAAGTAAATAAAACTAACTTGTTTCATATTCTAATTGGGGAGAATGCTTTTTTTTAAATGAACACTTAGTCCTCATTTTGTGAGCAAACAGGTCTTTGGACACTTAATGATTTGCTCAAAGTCTCACAGGTAGAAAACATTAAAGATAGAACATTAATTCAGAATTTTTCCACTACATTAGATATGAAAAGATAAAATAGGACAAAAGAAGGCACAAAGCCTTTTCTTTCAAGAATTTATAAAATACTTGTCAAGTATTTTAATATAATTAACATGTAGTGGACTTCCTGCCATCTGGGGGAGGGGTGGGGACTGGGGGGAAAATTTGTAATGGAAAGCTTTGTAAAGATCATTGTTGAGGAACTACCCATACATATGTTATGCAAATAAAAAGCTTGAATAAAAAAAGAATTTATAAAATAATGGATGTAGAGGCAGGGTATGCTGCTGCAAAGATGAGTATGTAGAACACTATGTAAAATTAGATAAAAGGAGAAAAAAATTTCAGCTCAAGCAACAAAGAAGGCTTTGTGAGAGACATAGCCCTTGAGTTGGACCTTGAAAAAAGAGAAGAAATTTCAAGTGATGGAAATGGAGAGTGAAGAATTCAATTCCATTAAATTCACCAAAATTTGTTAAACACCAACAAAATTTTAATTCCTGGTCTATGTGCTAGGAATACATAGACAAAAATGAAAAGAAAATAATTCCTGCCTTCACAGTTTATGTTCTACTGAAATTCCAAGGTTGCTGGGGAAAAAGAATCAGAACAAGCAAACATATATTATGTATTCAGTATCTGCTGAAGACTTTACAAATATTATTTCATAATAACTCTATGAGGAAGTTGGTATTATCATCTTCATTTTCCACTTGAGAAAACTGAGTCAGGCTGAGATTAAATGTCTTGCCCATGATCAAATTGGTAGGAAGTATCTATGGCCATATTTGTACTCAACTGCCTAATTGTGGACCCAAAAATATATCCCTTGCTGTCTCTAGGTAGAGAGCAAGGAGTTGAGAGGTCAAGATCATAAAAGTAAAAAGAGTAGCTTGTTGTTGTAATGTAGAATTATGAAAGAGAGTTGTGAGAAATGAAGCTAGAAATATAGATTGCCAGGTTATAGATGGCCTCAACTTCCAAGATAAGTAGTCTATATTTTATTCTCCAAATAATAGCTCAAAACAGTTTTTTTCTCCCTGTAGAAAACTATCTAATCAGAGAAAGGCAAAAATGGGCAATTTAGAAAGCGTAAATACATGTACTCTATATTTTTGATATCTTTCATCATGCATACCTCTACTCAGTGTAGCATTTCAGGGAAATGTTCAAGTAGGGCCAAATCCATTCAGGCCACCCAACAGAATATATTATTATCTCTTTTTTTATAGATGTTGAAGCCAAGATTCACAGAAGTTAAATTATATTGCTAGTAAATAGCAGAGATAAAATAGGAATTTGTCTATAGGATTAAGACATGGAATGTAGGGGGCAGCTAGGTGGCAGCTAGGTGGTGCAGTCAGGAAGACCTGAGTTCAGATCTGAACCTCAGACACTTAATACTTCACACTTCCTAGCAGTGAGACACAGGACAAGTCACTTAACCTCAATTGCCTCAGCAAAAAAAATAAAAAAGAGAGAGAGATGGAAGGTGGAGATCATCTTATTTAATGTCCTCCCATTTCATGTGAGGGAAATAATTTCAAGAGACATCCAGTACAGAAACCTTGACTTTAAAATGGTTTAAAAAGGGGGAGGGGATTCTCCCACTACATGAAATAGCCTCTTGAACCCAGATCCTCTAAACCCCAAGTTATCATTCCCTCCCCCCACCACTATACTATGCATCTACCTATTAGTAACATATACTCATTTTAATGCAGAGTTCTTCTATGGAAACATATTTTGCCTTTACTTAAGTTTCATAAATTTATTTTAATTACAGAAAGATACCTTGGTAAAAATTGACTTTCTACTAGAAAATTTTAAAAGGAATGCAAGGGAAAAGGAAGAAAATGTCAACTGCTACTTTACACTTTCTGTTTTGACATCATCACATTAACCTTTTTGAACAAGTCTTGCAACTATTTCTCTATTCTTGTCTTTTGACAAAAGCAGTTCAAGATTTTGGCATTAACATTAGTTGTCTTTAACCACAGTATAGAGAAAATGTGTTAGAAAGTGTAGAGATTGGGGAGAGGTTACTTGGGTTCCAAGAATAGGACATTTCTTATTATACCAGATACTTGACCAGACTTTAGGTATCGGCTCTTTAATTTGGACATGGCTGCCTTCATCTCTTTGTTTCTCAGGGTATAAATAGCTGGGTTTAATATGGGAGTGAAGATGGTATAAAACACTGCAAGAACTTTGTCCACTGAGTAGCCACTGAAAGGCCACACATAGATGAAGATGCATGGTCCAAAGAACAGTATGACCACAATGATATGGGCAGTCAGTGTAGAACGTGCCTTTGCCATACTAGCTGATGAGCGATTGCGTACTGTGATGAGTATAATTGTATAAGAAATAACCAGGAGGAGAAAGGAACTCATGGAGAGAAAGCCACTGTCTGCAACAATTAGTAAGCTGATAACATATGTGTCTATACAAGCAAGTTTGGTCACCAGAGGGAGGTCACAGAAAAAGCTGTCCACCTTGTTGGGACCACAGAAGGGCAAGTTGACTGTAAATGCCAGCTGGCTAATTGTGTGTATTAAGCCAACACTCCAGGGAATGATGACAAGAATGATACAGACACGCCGACTCATGATGGTCATATAGTGGAGAGGTTTACATATGGCAACATAGCGATCATAGGCCATGGACACTAGAAGTACCATCTCACCCCCAGCAAAAAGGTGAACAGAGAAAATCTGAGCCATACAAGCCTCAAAGGAGATAGTCTTCTTCTCTACAAGGAAGTCTGCAATCATTTTAGGGGTGGCAAAAGAGGCCACACAGATATCTATAAAAGATAGGTTTGCAAGTAAAAAGTACATGGGAGAGTGAAGACGTGGATCTGAAGTCACTGTGAGGATGATAAGGAAGTTCCCCATCAAGATAGCAAGGTAGAGTGCTGAAAACACAACAAAAAAGAGAGGTTGGAGCTCTGGGGAATCAGAGAGTCCCAGCAAGATGAACTCGGACACTCGGGAGTAATTTGTCTTGTTCATTGAGTTGGGTTGAAAGAAATGCTTTTCAGTTATCTGGAAGAGAAATAGTAGAGGTCAATTAATCAAACAATTTTGGCAGGACTTAAAAATATTTCTCTTACTGCTGAGAAACTCTGAATCTCTGCTTTTCATTATTCAAACAAAGCACATTTATTCCCATTGTAGTCTTCATGGGAAAGATTGAATCACCCCTAAGAGTTATCTTAGCCTTCACCTAACAGAGTTCAAAGCCTGTTCTGACAACCAAAACCCAAAACCTCTTCATTAATGTCATAGAATTAGGAAATTTGCCATATAACCTCACTATAATAGTCTCCAGTCTTCTGTAAAGGAATATATATTTTTTATAAATGTTTTTATTTCATTAAATATTTCCTTATTACATGTAAAAACTTTTGAAATCATTTTAAACAATTTTGAATTCCAAAATTTCTCCTTCCCATCTATGCCTTTCCCATTCTTTAAGAAAGCAAATAATATATCAATTTTACATGTAAAGTGGTATAAAACATATTTCCATATTACCCAACTTTCAAGTAAAAACACACATAAAAAAACAAGAAAATAAAGAAAGTCTAAAAAGTATGTTTCAATTTGCATTCAAAGTTCATCAATTCTTTCTCTGGAGGTAGATAGCGTTTTTCATCATGGGTCCTTTGGAATTGTCTTTGATCTTTGTCTTAATCAGAGTAGGTAAGTCTTTCATAGTAGATTCTCCTTACATTATTGCTGTCCAGTGTTCTGGTTATGTTTGTTTCATTTTGTATCAGTACTGATGTCTTCTCAGCTTTTATTTTCTGAAACTATCCTGCTTGTCATTTCTCCTCCTCCTCCTCCTCCTTCTCCTCTTCCTTCTTCTTCTTCTCCTCCTCCTCCTCATCCTTTTTTTCTTCTTTTAAAAAAATCTTTAAATTCTAAATTCTCTTCCTTGCCCCCTTCCCACTCTCAAACACTGAAAAAACAATTTAATGTAAGTTATACATGTGTAGTCATGAAAAAGATATTTCCTCATTAGCTATGTTTTGAAAGAAAACATAAACAAAAAAAACCTTCAAAAAAACAAAGTAAAAAAGTTTTCTTTAATATGCATTCAAACACTATTACTTCTTTTTTGGGGGGGATGAATAGTATTTTTCCTTGTAAGTCCTTCAGAGTTGTTTTGGATCATTGATTGCTGAAAATAGCTAAGCCATTTATAGGTGATCATGTTATAATATTGTAATTTTGCACAAAGTACATGCCACTTTTCAACAGTTTCTTTAAGGTTTTCCAGGTTTTTTTTTTTCTGAGCACATCCTACTCATTATTTGTTATCTGACAATAGCATTGCATCATAATCACAAACTGCAATTTTTTCAGCCATTATCTAGTTGATGGGTATCCCCTTAGTGTATTTTTTTACATTGCTACAGGTAGCTTTGAATATTTAATCGGAATCATGTCTTTTGATCATATATTAATTAGAAAATGATTCTTTATAAATCTGACTCAATTTTTATTTGTTTGAGAAATGAGGCTTTTATGAAAGAAATGTTTCAAAAAATTTTTTCACAGTAATGACTTCTATTTGCATTTTCCTCCACACTATTTCCCCCCTTTATTTTATTTTCACTCTCTTTTTACCCTGTCCCTCCTTAAAAGTGTTTCGTTTCTGATTACTCCTCCCAATCTGAATTCCTTTCTATTACCACCTCCTTTATCTTTCCCCTTCTACCTTTCTGTAGAGCAAGATAGATTTTTATACCCAATTAATTGTTTATGTTATTCCCTTTTTGAGCCAATTCTGATGAGAGCAAGGTTCACACAATACCTCTCACTTTCCCCCTTCTTCTCCTACATTAAAGAAGCTTTTTCTTGCTTCTTTTATGTGAGATAATTTATCCCATGCTACCTATCCCTTTCCCTTTTTCTCAGTGAATTTCTTTATCACCATTTTAATTTTATTTTTTAGATATCATCCCTTTTATATTCAACTCAAACCTGTGCCCTCTGTCTATGTACTTCTTCTAACTGACCTAATAGTAAGAAAGTTCTTATGAGTTACAAATTGCATCTTCCCATGTAGGAATGTAAATCATTTAAGCTTATTAACTTCCTTATGGTTTCTCTTTCCTGTTTAACCCATTTATACTATTCTTGATTCTTTATTTGAAAGCCTTTTCATCAGGAATATTTGAAACTCCTCAGTTTCACAGAATTTTCTTTTTTTCTCTGAAAGCTTATATTCACTTTTGCTGGGTAGGTGACTTTTGGTTGAAATCCTAATTCCTTTGTCCTCCTGAATATCATGTTCTGAGCCCTTCTACCATTTAAGAAAGAAGCTACTAAATCTTGTGTTATCCTAACTGTGGCTCTATAATACTTTAATGTTATTCTTTTTGAGTACTTGAAATATTTTGTTCTTGACCTGTAGGCACTGGAATTTTTCTATAATATTCCTGGGAGGGCAGAGCTAAGACGGCGAACTGCAGACATCATTCTCTGTGAGCTCCTCGGATCTTCCCTCAGACCCAGAACAAATTAAGCCTCCAAACTGGTTCTGGAGTGAGGGCTCCATCAAACACTGGAAGTACAACGCACTTCTATCAAAAATTTACTTCAAAAAAACTCCGGAGAAGGTCAGTTTCAGATGAGTAGGGGATTTGCCTAAGACGGGGCTGGGACAGAGCAGCAGATTTTAGGCAGCCAGGAAGTCCTTGGGAGATGCTTGGGCCACTTTGCTCTGCTTCTGGGCAGGTGCTTTGGCAGATCTGCCTTTGGTAAAGGGCAGATTGAGAGCAGCTGAAAGAGTCGTCCTAGTGCAGATCTAGCCAGACTAGACCCACACCAGAAGTCAACTAGGATAACTGCCCCAGGGCAAATTGAAAGGGCTACCGGTCCTGCGCTTGTTTCAGACCTCA
Source organism: Myrmecobius fasciatus (assembly GCA_023553655.1). Classification (NCBI taxonomy): domain Eukaryota; kingdom Metazoa; phylum Chordata; class Mammalia; order Dasyuromorphia; family Myrmecobiidae; genus Myrmecobius; species Myrmecobius fasciatus. The sequence continues at coordinate 65,199 of JAJPUD010008743.1, forward strand.
GCTCAAAAACATGAGCAAGAAGCAGAAGAGAGATCTCACCATAGACACCTTTTATGAAGACAAAGAAGGGCAGACCCCAGATTCTGAGGTTCTTAAAGGGAATGCCACACCAGAAGAAGTCACAAAGGCGGACATGAGCTGCTCCCTATTTTAAAAGGCTTACCTGGAAGATTGCATAAAGAATCTCAAAAGAGAGTTAGAAGAAGAATGGGAAATAAATTGAGATCAGTGCAAGAAGGATATAATGCCCTGCAACAGAGATATGAAAAACACACCAAGTCATTGAAAAACAAAATTGGGGATATGGAAAAAATCACCAACTCACTGGAAAACAAAATTGGTGGAATGGAAAAAGTCACCAACTCACTAGAAAATAAAAATGGTGAATTGGAAAAAATCATCAATTACCTGGAAAATAAAAATGGTAAAATGGAAAAATACAACAATTCACTGAAAAACAAAATTGTTGAATTGAAAAATAAATTTGACAAAATGGAAAAAGAATGAAATGAATCAAAAAATTCAATTGGCCAGTTACAAAAGGAGCTAAAAAAGATAACTGAAGGAAATAATACCTTAAAAATTAAAATGGAACAAATAGAAGTGAATAAATTAATAATACTTCAAGAATCAGTCAAACAAAAACAAAAAAATGAAAAAAATAGAAGAAAATATGAAATATCTCCTAGGAAAAACAATTGACTTGGAAAACAGATCCAGGAGAGACAATCTAAGGATTATTGGACTCCCTGAAAGCCACAATGAAAAAAAGAAACTTGATGCTAGCTTACAGGAAATCATGAAAGAAAATTGCCCTGATGTTTTAGAATCAGAAGGCAAAATTGGCATTGAAAGAATTCACCGATCACCTCCTGAAAGAGACCCCAAAATTAAAACCCCAAGGAATATCGTGGCCAAATTTCAGGACTATCGCACCAAGGAAAAAATATTGCAAGGAGCTAGAAAAAAAACAGTTCAAATACCGAGGAACTGCAATTAGAATTACACAAGATCTGTCAGCTTCTACACTAAGGATTGAAGGGCCTAGAATCAGATATTCCGAAAGGCAAAAGAACGTGGATTACAGCCAAGAATAAGTTATCCAGCTAAATGAGCATTATCTTCCAGGGAAGAAGATGGTCATTCAATGATACAGGAGAATTTCACCTATTTCTAATGAAAAGACCAGATCTGATCAAAAAAATTTGACCTCCAAGCACAGAACTCAAGAGAAACATAAAAAGGTAAAAAGGAAAGAACTCTTGAGAACTATATTTCTACTATAGCTATCCTTAAAGAATGGGGGTATAATTTGATTTTACTTTGATAATAATGGAAAAGAAATTAGCGGTGGAAAGGATATCATAATGTAAAAAAAAGGGGGAAAGGAGGTAAAATAAAGTAAAAAAAGAGCTAAAATAAGGCAAAATCTCAGGAAGAGACAGAAAATCTAATATAATTGAGGGAAAGAAGGGAGGGCAATGAGTATTGTGTAAACCTTACTCTCATTGGATTGGAATCTAAAAGAGTATATCAGACACATTTGGCTTCAAAGAGAAACTTAGCCCTCCTTATAGGGAAGTAGGAGGGAAAAGAGGAAAAGACAGGGATAGACTAATAGAAGGACTAGGAGAAAGGTGTAAAAAAGAGGGAGGGGTTCTAAAGGTGGGAGGGAGGTGGTCATCAAAAACAAAATACTGGGGAGGGGGGAAGAGAGAAAGGGGAAAGGGAAGAGAAAAATATAACTTTGGGTAAATAAGATGGCAGGAAATACAGATATAGTTATTTTAACTGTGAATGTGAATGGGATGAACTCTCCCATAAAATGGAAGTGGATAGCAGACTGGATTAAAAGCCAGAATCCTACAATATGTTGTTTACAAGAAAAACATCTAAAACATAGAGATATGTACAGAGTGAAGGTAAAGGGCTGGAGCAGAATCTTTTATGCTTCAAGTGAACAAAAAAAAAAGGAGGAGTAGCAGTCCTTATCTTAGATCAAGTTAAAGCAAAAATGCATCTAATTAAAAGAGATAAGGAAGGAAACTATATTTTATTAAAGGGTACCATACACAATGAAGCAATATCAATACTAAACATATATGCACCAAGTGGTATAGCATCTAAATTCCTAGAGGGGAAACTAACAGAGATGCAAGGAGAAATAGACAGGAATACTCTACTAGTGGGGGATCTCAACCTTGCTCTCTCAGAATTAGATAAATCAAACCACAAAATTAACAAGAAAGAAACTAGGGAGATAAACCAATTGTTAGAAAAGCTTGGTATGATAGATCTATGGAGAAAGTTGAATGGAGACAGTAGAGAGTTTACTTTTTTCTCAGCAGTCCATGGAACCTATACAAGAATTGACCATGTGTTAGGGCATAAAAACCTCAAAATCAAAAGCAGAAATAGTAAATGCATCCTTTTCAGATCATGATGCAATAAAACTCACATGTATTATAAGGCCAGGAAAAAATAGATCACAAGTTAATTGGAAATTAAATAATCTAATCCTGAAGAATGAATGGATGAAAGAGCATATTATAGACACAATTGAAAATATTATCCAGGAGAATGACAATAATGAGACAACATACCAAAATTGTTGGGATACAGTCAAAGCATTTATAAGGGGTAATTTTATATCTCTAGATGCTTACTTGCATAAAATAGAGAAAGAGAAGATCAATGAATTGGGCTTACAATTAAAAAAGCTAGAAAAAGACCAAATTAAAAACCCTCAATTAAATACAAAATTAAAAATTCTGAAAATAAAAGGGGAGATTAATAAAATTGAAAATAAAAAACTATTGAATTAATAAATAAAACTAAGAGTTGGTTTTATGAAAAAAAAAACAAAACAGATAAGCCTTTAGTTAATTTGATTAGAAAAAAAGTAAAGAGGAAAATCAAATTGTTAGTCTCAAAAATGATAAGGGAAAACTTTCCTTCAATGAAGAGGAAATTAGAGTAATAATTAGGAGTTACTATGCCCAGCGTTATGCCAATAAATTTGATAATCTAAATGAAATGGAGGAATATCTACAAAAATTTAGATTTCCCAGGTTAACAGAAAAGGAAATAAATTATTTAAATAGCTCCATTTAAGAAAAAAGAAATAGAACAAGCTATTAATCAACTCCTTAAGAAAAAATCTCCAGGGCCAGATGGATTTACATGTTAATTCTACCAAACATTCAAAAAACAATTAATTCCAATACTACACAAATTATTTGAAAAAATAGTGAAAAATTAGGAAAGAAGGTGTACTACCAAATTTCTTCTATGACACAGATATGGTGCTGATAGCTAAACCATGTAGGGAGAAAACCGAGAAAGAAAGCTATAGACCAATTTCCCTAATGATTATTGATGCAAAAATTTTAATTAAGATATTAGCAATGAGATTACAAAAAGTTATCCCCAGGATAATACATTATGACCAACTAGGATTTATACCAGGAATGCAGAGCTGGTTCAATATTAGGAAAACAATGAGCATAATCAATTATATTAACAACCAAACTAATAAAAAACATATGATTATTTCAATAGATGCAGAAAAAGCCTTTGATAAAATCCAACACCCATTCCCATTAAAAACACTAGAGAGTATAGGAATAAATAGGCTTTTCCTTAAAATGATTAGTAGTATCTACTTAAAACCATCAGCAAGCATCATATGTAATGGAGACAAACTAGAACCATTCCCAATAAGATCAGGAGTGAAACAAGGCTGCCCACTGTCAGCATTTTTATTTAATATTGTCTTAGAAATATTAGCTTTGGCAATAAGAGAAGAAAAAGAGATTAAACGAATAAAAGTAGGTAATGAGGAAACAAATTATCACTCTTTGCAGATGACATGATTGTATACTTAGAGAACCCTAGAAACTCGACTAAAAAATTACTAGAAACAATTTACAACTTTAGTAAAGTTGCAGGATACAAAATAAATCCACATAAATCATCAGCATAATTATATATTACCAACAAAATGAAACAGCAAGAAATACAAAAAAAAATTCCATTCAAAATAACTGTTGATAGTATAAAATATTTCTGAATCTGTCTGCCAAGGAAAAGTCAGGAACTATATGAACTAAACTACAAAACACATTCTACACAAATAAAATCAAACCTAGTCAATTGGAAAAACATAAAATGCTCACGGGTAGGCTGAGCGAATATAATAAAAATGACAATGCTACCCAAACTAATTTACTTATTTAGTGCCATACCAATCAAACTCCCAAAAAATTATCTTACAGATCTAGAAAAAATAGTAACAAAATTCATTTGGAAGAACAAAAGATCAAGAGTTTCAAGGGAATTATTGAAAAAAAAAAAAGGCTGATGACGGTGGCCTTGTTGTACCACATGTAAAACTATATTATAAAGCAGGGGTCATCAAAACCATTTGGTACTGGCTAAGAAATAGAGTAGTAGATCAGTGGCATAGGATAGAATCACAGGACAAATTAGGCAATAACTATAGCAATTTAGTCTTTGATAAACCCAAAGACCCCAGCTCCTGGGATAAGTACTCACTATTTGACAAAAACTGCTGGGAAAATTGGAAACTAGTGTGGAAGAAATTAGGGCTTGACTCACATCTAACACCACATACCAAGTTAAGATCTAAATGGGTCCATGATCTGGATATAAAGAGGGATATTATAAATAAATTAGAGGAACATAGTATAGTTTACCTCTCAGACCTGTGGAGATGGAATAAATTTATATCCAAAGAAAAACTGGAACTCTTAATTGAACAACTGAACAATTATTAATAGATAATTTTGACTATATTAAGTTAAAAAGTTTTGGTACAAACAAAACCAATGCAGTCAAGATTAGGAAGGAAGCAATAAATTGGGAAATCATCTTCACATTTAAGGCTTCTGATAAAGGTCTCATCTCTAAATTATATAGAGAATTGTCTCATATTTGTAAGAATTCAAGCCATTCTCCAAATGATAAATGGTCAAAGATATGAATGAACAATTTTCAGATGATGAAATTAAAACTATCTCTAGTCATATGAAAAGGTGCCCCAAATCAGTATTGATCAGAGAAATGCAAATTAAGACAACTCTGAGGTACCACTACACACCTGTGAGATTGGCTAAAATGACAGGAAAAGTTAATGATGAATGTTGGAGGGGATGTGGGAAGGCTGGGACACTGATGCATTGTTGGTGGAACTGTGAACAGATCCAACCATTCTGGAGAGCAATTTGGAACTATGCTCAAAAAGTTATCAAACAGTGCATACCCTTTGCCCCAGCAGTGTTTCTACTGGATTTACATCCCAAAGAAATTGTAAAGGAAGGAAAGGGCCCCACATGTGCAATAATGTTTGTGGCAGCCGTTTTTGTAGTGGCTGGAAACTAGAAACTGATTGGATGCCCATCAATTGGAGAATGGCTGAATAAATTATGGTATATGAATGTTATGGAATATTATTGTTCTGTGAGAAATGACCAGCAGGATGATTTCAGAGAGGCCTGGAGAGACTTGCATGAACTGATGCTGAGTGAAATGAGCAGAACCAGGAGATCATTATACATGACAACAACAATACTATATGACCATCAATTCTGATGGACATGGCTCTCTTCAAACAATGAAATGTTTCAAACTACTTTCAATTGTTCACTGAAGAAAGCCATATACACCCAGAGAGAGGGATATGAAATGTGGACCACACATAACATTTTCATGCTCTCTATTGATGTTTGCTTGCATTGTGTTTCCTTTCTCTGATTTTTCTTTCTTGTAGATACGAATTTTCTTGCACAAAAATGATGTGTGGAAACATAATTAACATGTAGTGGATATCCTGCCATCTAGAAGAGAGGTGGGGAGTAGAGGGGAAAAATTTGTAACAGAAAGCTTTTTAAGGGTTAATGTTGAAGAATTACCCATACATATGTTTTGCAAATAAAAAGTTTTAATAATGAATAATAATAATAATAATAATAATATTCCTGGGAATTTTTATTTTGGGATCTGCTTCGGGAGGTGATTGGTGGATTCTTTCAATATCAATTTTATCCTTTACTTTGTGTAAAGTTACAGTAACATTATAACATAATCACTTGTGAATGACTTAGCCATTCTCAGCAGTCAATGATTCAAAACAACTCTGAAAGACTTATGAAGAACAATACTATTCATCCCCAGAGAAAGAACTAATAGTGTTTGAATACGTATTGAAGCATATTTTTTTATGTTTTCTTTCAACCCCATTTAATAAGGTTAAATGATTTACATTCCTAAAAGGGAAGATATTACTTGTAACTCATAAGAACTTTTTCATTGTTATGTCAATTAGAAGGAGTACATAGACAGAGAGCTCATTTTTGAGTTGTATATGAAAGGGATGATATCTAAAATAAATAAGATTAATATGGTGAGAAAGCAATGCACTGGGGAAAAGGGAAAGTACAAGATAGTATGGGATAAATTCTAGAATATCAGGATAATTTTTCTTAAAAAATGTTTTGAAAGATTATGTCTAGACTCATTTTTGTTGTTTTTTTCATGTTTTTCATACTTTTTATCATGGCTTTCAGGTATTCTAATAATTTTTATAGTATCTCTTCTGTATCTCTTTTCCAGGTCAGTAATTTTCCAATGGGATATTTTACTTTGTCTTCTTCTTCTTCTTCTTTTTTTCGTTGTTTTATTTTTTGATTTCTCGAAATACATTAGCTTCTATTTACTGAATTCTATTTTGAAGAAATTGTTTTCTTGGACTTCCGGGGGGGCGGAGCCAAGATGGCAGAGTGAAAACGTGACTCTCTGCGTCCTCCTCTGATCTTCTCTCAAACCAACAATAAAATAAGCCTCTGAACTGATCTTCAAGTCAACAAATTCAGAAAT
>JAJPUD010008744.1:0-17935 GCA_023553655.1 Myrmecobius fasciatus
TCAAGATATACCATCAAATATTCATTCACTAGCAAATATTCAGCTATCTAAGTAGATCTAGAATATTTCCCTATCCTGTTCTGATAGTAACTGTTTTTTTTAAAGGAAATAAGATTAATATACTTTTCATTATTTCACAGAAATTTTTCCATGTTTTTCTAAAATCATTGAGCTCATCCTTTCTTATAGCATAGTAGTATTCCACCATGATCATATATCACAATTTGTTCAGCCCTTCACTGATTGATGATCATCCTTGTAATTTCTAATTCTTTACCAACATAAGAGAACTGCTATTTTGGAATATATAGACTCTTTTTCTTTTTTTCCTAATCATCTTTGGGAATAGACCAAGTAGTGGTATTGCTGGGTCAAAGGGATAGGTAGTTAAATGACTTTTGGGGCATAATTCCAGATTGTTCTTCAAAATGGTTGGATCAATTTATAATTCCACCAACAATGAATTAATGTCCTAACTTTTCCAAGTCCCCTTCAATACTTCTCACTTTTTCTTTCTATTATTTTGGCCAATCTTGTGGGTGCAAAATGATATCTCAAAGTTCTTGTTTTAATTTATACTTCTCTAATAAATTATGTTTTAGAGCATTTTTTTTCATATGACTATAAATTGTTTTGATTTCTTCATTGGAAAACTGCCTAATCAAATCCCTGACCATTTCTCAATTGGTGAGTGATTCACATTCTTAATGAGATTTGACAAAATTCTTTACATATTTTAGATATAAGACCTTTATCTGAGAAACAATTTATAAAAATGTCTCTGAATTTTCTGCTTTCCTTCTGATCTTGGATACAATTGTTTTATTTGTACAAATCCTTTTTAATTTAATGAAATCAAAATTATTCATTTTATACCTAACTTTGTTCCTTATTTCTTGTTTATTAATAATTTTTTGCTTATCCATAAGTCTGATAAGCAATATGTTCTATATTTTTCTAATTTTCTTGTGCAATATCTCTGTCATGTAAAGATTTTCACCCTGTCTAGATAAATGGTATAAGATATTTTACTATGCTTAGTTTCTGCCATACTTCTTTCTAGTTTTCCCAACAATTTTTGTCAAACAATTAATTCTTATTTTCAGTCTTGTACACTTGCAAAATATAAGATTATTATATTTGTTTACTGCTATATATATATATGTCTATTCTTTTCCATTGATCTATTTTTCTCTTTCTTAGCTAGTATCAGATTTTTTTTGATAATTATTGCCTTAAAATAAAATTTATGATCTGGTACTGCTTAGGTTCCTGCATTCCTCTCTCTCTCTCTTTCTCTCTCTCTCTCTCTCTCTCTCTCTCTCTCTCTCTCTCTGTCTCTCTCTCTCTCTCTCTCCATATATATGTGTGTATATATACACATATATACATATATATTACCATTATTTCCTTTGATATTCTTGATTTTTTCTTTTTTCAAACAAATTATAGTATTTTTTTTAATTCAGTGAAAAATATTTTTGGTTCTTTAATTGAGATGTATATAATTCTACAGTAATTTGATTGGTATGGCAATGAATAAGTGATTTAATTTAGGTACTAATTGTTTATTATATTGGCTTGACCTAGATAGAGACTGCTTTTATAAAATAATTTTAAAATAAAATATCTACAAACAACAAAAAATACAATTGTGATAAGAAGAGGAAAATTTAAAGAATCCAAACCAAGGTAATTCTTATGCAAAAAAGGTACTGAATACCTTGCACTCATCAACCACTTTATCTCCATTCCCATTTTAGGATGTTTAGTAGTGTCACTGAAATAATTCTGCCCCAACTTGAAACACAAGATGACCTTTTAATGTCAGAGTTCTTCAAATACTTCTATTCACAGCACTTATTTTGCAAAATGTATTGAGTCATAGAAAAATTACAAAGTCTTCTTGGTGAAATCCACAGAATTGTGAGAAAAGTAGGTCTAACCATCAAAATGGGGGTGGGGATGGGGAGGGAATATATGAAAATGAATTACTCAGACTATGACTACATAGAGAGCCTTCCTGGGAAAGTGAATACAACTTCAGACATATATTGGTTGTATGACTTGGGCCAAGTCATTTTCACTGATGTGGAACTCCTTAGGACTACAAATTGTAGAAAAGATGTCAATCAGCACTGGCATTATCTGTAATTATTGCATTATCAATAATGGGTCTATAAACTAGAGTTTGTCCAGTGAGATTAAGGGTGAAGCAAGACTATCCATTATCACCATTATTATTCAACACTGTACTAGAAATGCCAGCTATAACAATAAGACAAGAAAAAGAAATTGAAAAAAATATACACAACAAAATCTTTTTTTTAAGCAGATGACATATTATACTCAGAGATTCCTAAAGAGTCAACAAAAATCAATTTTAACAATTAACTTTGTTCCAATAAAATGTCAGAAAATGAAATGGACTGATCCTATAGCTAAAATAAGGCACAGTAGGTGGACAGTTTAAGTGAATCATTGGTATGCCTGATCTTATAGACCTCCAAAATTCACTCATTTTCAAATGATATTGGTAAAGAGTTTAGAGCATGGAAAAGGAAGAGAGGTTGATAAAAAAGGAAGTTGCTACTTCCCTTCCAGTTGCAACAAAATAACTTCTTATTGGGAAAAATAACTTCTTATTGGGAAAAAAAATAGGTAAGGTGTTTTATACTTCTCAGTTATAGAGAAATCTTATTTTGTGTTATGCCTTAATTTTGAGAAATAGAAAAGAGGAAATATCTCAGGAAGGGAAGCTAGAAAGACAAACTGGGTAGATGTTTTCTTGGTGTTTTTTTTAAATTATAATTTTTGTTGGTTCTTTGTTTTTAAGAGGACCAATGACAACATGGAACAGGCAACATGTTGATTTGCAGGTGAACTGGATTTAAGTGAGGTAGAGTTGTAAGCCATCAGTTTTACTTTTTCTTTGTGAGTCAGCCAAGTCCAGTGGCAAGACAAAAATCAAGATGACTGGCGATGGTTTGAGATGCCGTAGATGACATTGGTATTTTTAATGTCTGACCAAACTCCAGGTACTCCACAACATTTGCTTCAGGTACCTCCATGGCCAATGAAACAAACTGCTCTCCTCCACCCATTCTGATAAGAGGAAGTCTTTAAGAGTTTGTGGTAGATAGTCTCCTAACTCACCAACGGGTTTGAGGTTTGTAAGTTACTCGTAACTTGTTTTAGGGCATCCAATTAATTATAGGAATTAAAAATAGGAGATACAAAGAAAGAAGTTGTTGACTAAAGTCAAAAAGAAAATCTGGAGGAGCTTTGATATATAAATCCTGAAGTCCAGGGGACTGAGGGGGAAAAAAAGCTCTTAACATAAAACTAAGTGATATGAGTTGAAATTAACTTTTGGAAATTAAATATATGAAAACAGAGGCACAGCTAGAAATAACAGTAAAAAATTAGTTCAGTTATAGCCAAAGGACTTTGTTTTTAATAATACAAAAATAAAAATGAATAGATTGAATTGTAGAACAATGTCTTTACAACTTGAGGGTAGTTTTTATTTTTATTAGCCAGTTTTAAGTATAGAGAACTTCTTGTGAGGAAATTATCCTCTGATGATGAAACTGACAACTATTCTGCAACCTATAGTTTTAGATAATTTCCTGGATGCCCAGGTTAAGATACTTTCCAAGTGATGATGATGATGATGATAACCACATACACACACACACACTTTAAGGCTTGCAAAATGCTTTCCTCATTTGTGTGAGGAAGGTGATATTGTCACTACCATTTTAGGGGTGATGAGACTGAGGGACAGAGAAGTTAGATGATTTGACTGAGGTCACACAGCTAATGTCTATGGCAGAAAATGAACTCAGGTCTTTTTGATACCCAGTTGCAAGCCACAATATATTACCTCACTGCCTCAACATCTGTCAGAGATGAACTTCAATTATTTCAGAGGAAGGCAATGGGTCCTCTACTTCACCATGATTCTTATTTAAATAGCTAGTTAAATTTTAGACATAGGGTAAAAACTAATCATTTAATATATTAAGTATGATTTCAAATTTTCAAGTAAGTAATGATTGGTATGAACAGATACCAGGAAAGCAGACAAAGTGACGAACTGTTTCTCATCAACCAAAGTGTTAACATTTGCATAGCAATGATTAGATTTTTGGCAAATCAGTGAAATAGATCAGTAATTCAAGTGAGGTGTTTTATAGGAAAATATTAAAATTCCTAGTGTGCATTTAATACTCAATACATTATAATAAAGAAGATCACCAAGGTGAATAAGCTTTATAATTTCTTCTCAGCTAATATAGCAATAGTTTCTTCTCTGATCCCTTGAACAACACCACAATATCCTACTTTCTAGTATTTTTCTAAGAGCAATTTAAGAGGTGGACTTATGTGGAAATTTGACAGTACAAGATAAGGTGATATTCTTAACATCATTCAGTCATGTTTTATTCTTTTCCTACTTGTGCAATTATTAAACAATTGAGTATTATTCTTGAACACAGAAAGGACTAATTAGAATTTTTTTTTCAGAATGTATACTGAAGGAAAAGACTTAAAGGAATATCTATTATTGCTTCCCAATAGTTCAAAGGTTCACATTCCTTTAGATTTAAAACATCTGAAATACCACAAAAATAATGAGGAAAACAACTCTTGAGTTTGATTTGTTAAATATATTAGCATCTTGGGATTCTTTATGAATAAAAGACCCAGGAGTAGAAACTGAAATACTGAAACAAATGACATATATAGTTAAAAGTACATCAGTTAAATACTTTCAAGGATGAGGAAACAGTTTTTAAATAAAATGACTCCCAACTGAATTTTTGGTTTTGGAACAAATTAATTATTGTTATTTATAACAGCAACTATAATAAGTGCTTATTATGAAGTGTCTTTGGCCTGAACAGTTTGGAAATAAAATATTTATTAGTCCATTTTTCCATAATCAATCTCTGTAACACTAAGTGTGGGGAAACTCAGCTAAGTGACTTGGCCATAGTTACACCTTTAAGGGAAGATTTAGCACTAGAACATTTTCAGTGAAGTAGTACTTCTTTATTCATTTATAATTTTTAATTAGTATAAAGCTTCCACTTGGTGCTTGATACTTACTGGAAATCTTTTAATTTATCTCCTATATACTTCCTGGATTATTTCCACAGTGGCCATTTCATATGTCCTCTTTTCGAAAGCAGCCAATCTCTTCAAAAATCATCTAATTCTTTCTTCTCTCTGCCACAGAGTACTTAAAAAATTTCCCTTGCTACTCCCCTCTACCCCCCCTGCTCAGTGCCTTTGATAACCTCAGTAACTCTCACAGTCAGAAGAAAATACTCTCAAGTCAAAAATACCCAGAATTCTGCTAGGTTTTAGATCTTTTTATTGTCCATAGGAAATCCATTTCAATATCTGATTGTATACATTGAAATAATGATTTTTCCATGACTTCATCCCAATCTGTGGTGTGGACTTCCGAATGTATATCTCTAGCCTACTCTCACTTCTTCTGTCTAATTTATATTGTTGTCATTTTAAATGTTACATGTACGAAGCCAAACTTCCTATCCCCTCCCCTGATTTAGTTACTTTTTCCTAGTGCCCCCCTTATAGTGATATTGTAGCATTATTATTGTTATATATTTTTTTCTTTTTCTTCTTTTGCTTCTCATATTTTTCAATCAACATATTTTCTAAACTCTGAATCAGAAAATGATGTCTGACATTGAAGAAAACTTTTGCAAAGTCTCAGTAAAAGTGTACTTTATTAAAAAAAAAAAAACACCTCAGAATTGTTCTGGGAAAAATGGGATGGTTGTTCTTCTTGATTTTAGTCTTTCCTCCCTCCAATCCACCCTATCTACCTAATACCGTCAAATTGAATTAAAAAACATTTTTATTGTTTTATTCTTTGCCTTAAAAACTCACATCATCTCCTTACAGTCTACTTCAATCATTTTAACATCTTCTTGCCCTTATCTATGTAGGTTTGCCTTTGTTCTGAGTCAGTTGATTCCTCATGTGCTTTTCTTTTTATCCTATTTGGAATCTTTTCTGCATTGTTTCCCTTTATCATATCCTATCTATTTTTCAAAGTCCAGTTTAAATTCTACCTACTTAGATTGTTTTTTTTTTATTCCATTTTCTGATACTTCTAGGTTTTACTGATCTCCATTTTCCTTATGCTTATTATCTATACTTCATGATTAAGATACTATTATATCTACTGCCCTATTTTCTAGATATCTTTATGAAAAACCTGAATCCTTTATTATAACACTTATTTTATGTAATACTACCTTGTTCACTTATATAGTTTTATGTCCAAATATATTGTTTTACCATAAAAACAGCAAACAAGGATGATGTTTTATTCCTCTTCTGTACTCCCAATTCTATGTGATCATATAAAAAGGATTACAAATTCAGAGTGAATAGGGAAGACCTTCAGTGTCATCTTATCTGATCCTCTAATTTTGCAGATGAAAAAACTAATGCCCAGAAAAATCCAGAAGCTTACCTAAGGTTACACAAATAGTAAGCATCAAAAGTGGGACATGAACTCAGATTCTCTGAATTAAGTCTGTTTCTATGGCATCAAGATGGTTCCCTAGCAGGTATGCAATACTTACTGATTTATAATTTCAAAATCTTTTTTGTTTGCTTTCATGCATGCTTTTTGTGTTGTATTTTTAGTTCTAAGATTTTTTTTTACTAGAGTTCATTGCCTCTTCCAGATCTTTTATTTATTTATTTTTAATTGTAGGAATGGAATACTTCAAAATTCTAAGAATTTTAGAAAACCTTTTAGAAAACCTAGTAACAGACAAGTATAGCCATAGGACTTCACTACATGATGTATAAAAATGGATCAAGGACCTGAAAAGTGTTTAGTGTGGAGAATAGAATACTTCAAGAAAGCATGACAATTGTCTTTCTTCGGATATTTGAAAGGTTGTCATGTGCAAGAAAGATTAGACTTTTTCTTTACCCTAGAATTAAGGCTAATGGGTAGAAATTAGAGAGAGGTTTTCACGTCAACATAAATACCACTTTCCTGAAATTTAAAGGTTCCCCAAATGGACATTGTTTTCATTTATCAAAAGTGTTTCAGTGGAAGCTGTACAAATACTCATCAGTAATCCTGTAGATGGGAATCAATGTTTCAGACAAGGGTTGTATTAAATAAGTTTAAATTTGGATTATACATGGGTAAAAACAAACAGAACAACATGACAAAAAACACAACAATAATTACTATCTCTTCAGAAATGTAGGACTTAGGAAGTGATTAGATAGTAAATTGTTTCAAAAAGATTTAGGAGTTTTACTGAAATGCAAATTTAATATGAGATATCATTGTGATTTGGCAACCAAAATAAATCATATGGTTTTTGGCCCAATTCAAACACATGTTTCCAGGAAAAAGAAGGTGATGTGCTTCTGTCCTCTGCTTTAGTCAGATCACAATTGCTTGTAGTTATAGACCCCCCACTGTTTAGGGAGGACATTAATAAGAAGAGAATATAGAAGAGATAATTAGAATGTTGTGAAAGGGCTGGAATCTGTCTCATGAGGATCAGTAGAAGGAATTGTGGATGTTTAGTTTGAATGAGACTCAGCGGGTATATAATAACTGTCACATGGACAAAGGAGTGTACTTAATTTGTTTTATTAGAGAGGATGGAGGAAGGAGAAATGACTAAAACTTTACACATTCAAGTAAAGATGGAACTTTATGATGGTGGTCAAGGAAAAAAAAAAAAACAACTTGCTAACATTCAGAGTTACTGAAAAGTCTAATGAGCTGCCTTGAGAGGGAGTAGATTCTCCCTCATATCAGAGGTCTCAATCAGAGTATGGATGAGTACATGTCCAGTGTATTATAGTGAAGATTCCTTATAGATAGCATATGCATGTGTATTTGTACATATATATTTAATATATACATACATAAAATTTTAAGATGTATAAAGCACTTTACATGTATAGTATTAAGTCATCTGATGGCAAACTATAAAATCCTGAATTTCTGAGGTCCTTTCCAATTTTGTATATCTAAATATGGACTATTTTAGAAATTAAATTTAGTATTTCTAGCATTATTTCTGATATTCCTGTTGATTTCAGATTTAAAAAGAATGGAAACAAAAGAGTACAAGAAGGTGAACCAGGAAGGAAGCAAGTTCTTTTGGGAATTTTAAGTCAACAAACATGTTGAGAATAATTTGATTTCAGTTTTTGTTATCTTGAAATTGGAAAAGAAAAAAATAGAAGATACTATATCTTTGAGATGCTTCAGTACAAAATTGCTTGGAAATACTAGGAAGGGTATAATGACATAACTGAGTTCTTTCCAGGTTCATAATTATATTAGAATAATGTAATCTCTGATTTGGAAGAACTCCTGTGTGTTAGCTTATGCCAGTCTTTGTTAATCCAAATGATCCTTTCAGAAGCTTCCTTAGAGGAATTCATTAATAATTTAAAATTTTTGTTCTCGATATTTGTAGAAGTTATTCTTTATAGAGCTTGATTGTACTATTCATAATACAATACATACATCGCTAGCATGTTGTTTTACCCAATAAATCCATTGAGTACAGGGGCTATCTTTTATCTTTCTCGGTATCCTGAGTAAGCACTCAGCAGAGTGCCTGGAACATGGTAGGTGTTTAATAAATGTTTACTGATTGAACATGCATCCCAATCTATGACCAATGTCAGCTTACATTGCATACTAAAAAAACCTTAAAAGTTCAATTCCTTCCCTGTGCAACATAAAATGCAAAATTTTCTATCTTCATACAGATTCCCACAAACATCCTCTCACTTAACTTTTCTTTAAAATTCATTTGGCTCATAAATATTTTTAAGAATAGGTAATCCTTCTTCCCTGATAGCATTTTTTAAAGGATGCTAATATTGAGCAGATATTGAAAAGACTTATCTACTCAAAGACATTCTAACAGGAAATACCAACTCTGCTCCAATTATATGCCCTATGCATGTGCATGTGAATGTGAGGTATTAATGTAAGTTTAAATTGTTAGGATAAAGTCACATTTATATGATGTCTTATTTTTTTTTGTCATTTAGTAGGTCAAAAACAAGACAAAACAAAACACAGGCTTAATAAAATTTTGCTCATGTACTTTCAGAACATGCCTCAGGAAAAGAATGTGTGTCTCTGTGAAAGCCACTCACAGATATAACTTTTGATCAAAATGAAATACTTTTTAAAATAAGAAAATAAAAAAATATAAACTAGGTTGGATAGCTGACAAATATTCCTCTTGCCTCCCTTGTCCCTTCTGTAGTTAGACAAAATCTAAGTCTTACCTTTGGGAAAAGACATCTCGGTATGGACTGCCATGCTGTAGTGCAATTCCGTACCCTCTATCTGCAACGGTATTCCCAACAGTATAAAAGGAACAATCTGGGTCATTGATAGCCACATATTCTAGGACAGCAGCATCCCATACAAAAGCATAATTTCCATATTTCACCTGCAATGAAAAAAGAACAGAAGAACAGGCAACTAAGTTTTAATTCATAGTATTATAAATTCATGTGCTAGACAATGAATTGCAGGAGATATGGGGCCCAAATTAAACAATCCCTGTCCTCAAGGAGGTTATGTTCTACTGAAGAAAATACATGTACACAGAATATAAATTCTTTGAGAGAAAGAACTATTTTCCTTTTGTATTTGTATTCCCAGAAGTACGAAGGAGGCATCAAAGTTAAGCTGAAGAGGGACTTTGTCAGATATGTATTTTAGAAATATCACTTTGGCACCTGTGTTCTAAACAGTTTTCAAAGGAGAGAGAAAAAAGAAGCATATTTAATTATAAAAAGTAGTGAAAAAAATAAATGCAGGCAATTAAGGGAATAAATTAATTACTCAGTCCATTTTGCCTCCATCTTGGTAGGTTTGTTTCATTGTCAGGCAAAGTTTCTTAGAGGAGATAGAACTTGAGTTGGGTTTTAAGGTATGTAGAGGAATTCAATGAGAGCTTCTGATCTTCAAGACATAGGGAATATTGAACTGAGAAGTTTCAGGGTTCAAGGTTTGTTCTGAGATGAAAGGAAATCCAGTTTAGCTGTAGTGTAATGTATATGAAGGTAATATTAATAGGAAGAGGTAGTTGCAGCTATTGTAGACAGGGCACAAAACATGGTGACAGAAAATGCATTTGGATTTGGTAATTAGGAAATTGTTAAACTTAAAGGGAGAAAATTCAGCAAAATGGTTAGAGTAGAAACTATGTTGCAAATTATTGAAGAGAGATGTAGAACAATCAGATATTGTTAAATTTCAAACAAAATTTAGTTTTAAAAAGGAGAAAGAATGGAATAACAAGGGCAGAGGAACATAGAGGGAAGATTTCTTTTAGGATTGGGAAGAACTGAGCATATTCAGTTCAATGGCATAGAGACTTAAGTTGCCTTAGAGAGAAGGCGTAGATTAAGGATCTGAAAGTGGAGGAAGGAGAAATGGGATCAGTTCAAAAAAGATTAACCTTATCAAGGAATAGTGATACCTTTTTCTGACACAACAGAAAAGGATAAAGTGAATGATGCTGCTGAATGCCTTTGAAGAGTGGAGGAGGAGAGTTGAAGTAGCTTCTTTTGGATTACCTTAAGCCTCTCAGTGAAGTGTTGGGCTAAACAATCTGTTTTAAATGTCAGAGTATTGTTGAGGGCTTGAGGACAGAAGAAAAGGTTAGAAACAGTTACTGTGGGGATGACATATGAAGTTAATAAGAGTTCAAGTAGAAGGATTACTGAGCACCAGTGAGGTCTCTGCTAAGGTAAAACCCCTAAAATTTATACTGGGTAAAATCACCTCAATTTTGTGACTCTCTTTAGTCAATTTTATAAGTCGAAGAGCAGAAACTGATGGATTGTTTGAAAGAGTTATTTAAGATTAATAGATTGGAAAATGGTTGGGGGGAATGAGAATCTTAGTATAGTAACCTTAAAGCTGGGATCATTGGGTCAATGATGTTTCCAGACACCTGAAGAATGAAAAGATGGATTAAGATGAATATCCAAGAGGGAGGTAGATGAGATGAGGGTGAACAACATAAACACAGATATAGTTGGAGGTAGGGCTGAGAAAAGTGTAAGAATAGAAGGTGGTGATTAAAGGCTAAAAA
Organism: Myrmecobius fasciatus; assembly: GCA_023553655.1. Classification (NCBI taxonomy): domain Eukaryota; kingdom Metazoa; phylum Chordata; class Mammalia; order Dasyuromorphia; family Myrmecobiidae; genus Myrmecobius; species Myrmecobius fasciatus. The sequence goes on from JAJPUD010008744.1 coordinate 11,169, forward strand.
TATGAAATTTGGGATTTCAGGGATGGGGAAATTCTATGATATAAAAAAAGGCTAAAGTTGGGTTGATGAGATATTGAGGAGATATTTTTTCAGTTGTGTGGAGCTATGATACACACAATTATAATAGAAACTTATATGGCAAATGCTATAAGGGAGGTATGAAACAAAGTAATCAGTGGCATGATATTATTACATTATTTATTTAAATAATAGTATTTTAGGGCAGCAAGGTGGTGTAGTGGGTAGAGCACCAGCCCTGAAGTCAGGAGGACCTGAATTCAAATCTTCCCTAAGACACTTAACATTTCCTAGCTGTGTGACCCTGGGCAAGTCACTTAACCCCAACTGCCTCAGCAAAAAAAGAAAATAAAAATAATAATAGTATTTTGGAAGTATTTTTTATGTGGTCTAGTTGGAAAAATTATTTGGAACACATTTCAGATTTCTTACATTTAAAACATACTGCAAGGAAAGTCTGCTTGATTGGGATTTACTCATTCATGCCTGGTGATTTTAACTATATGGTGATCTAGGACAAGAGGAAAAATGGGAATGAATGTTTGTTTTCTTGTGCTTTGTTTTGCTTTAAATAAATAAAATATACTGCCACATGGGAAACATTTTGGCTTTCCAAGGAAGAAGACTTGAAAAGAAAAAACATAGGAAACAGGGAAAAAAAATCACAGATCTACCTGTGTGTATGTAGCTGTGAAACTTCTTGATTGTTTTTAACTGAGTGATCAGTGGAGGATAAAATGATTGTGAATTACTGGCATATGGTACTGTGATTAAGCCAGAATCGATCAATAATGGTCTATGAAATTCATTTCCTACATAAGTCCTCAAGATAAGCTAGGCTTAGAATTTATTACATATGTCTCTAGGGAATATTACTCTTTCTGCGTCGTTCATTTTACTTTCCAGAACTTGTACAAGAATAATAAATCATGATCAGATTTAAATTTTGAGATTGATTTAAAAAAATATATGGCTTGTTTACCATTATTTTAATTGTTGCTCTGCTATACTTTGTGTAATATTTGCTTTCATATACTTTACAAAGCTTACAGCTGTTAACAAGAAAAAGAAATAAATAGCATTCATTTCTGGGTTAAGTTTAAATTTATTTAAAATATTTTAGTTTCAATAAGCAAGAAAATTACAAAGTTTATAACAACTCTCTACCACAATAAACTAAAGTCACTGACAAACTTTTTTTTTTTTTGGAGGGCAAGGGAGTGAGGCAACTGGGGTTGTGAGTCTAGAGTCACATAACTAGCAAGTATCAAGTGTCTGAGGTCAATTGACTTCAACAAGAACCTGCACAACCAAGATTTTTATTTCTAGATTATCAATGACACTATCAGTTTTTAAAAGTTTTGCAAACTGGCAGGACCATTGCACAGTGGCAACATATGAATCTAGGAGCATTAAGGAATTTTTATAATTAAGTTCATGCAATGTCATTGTGGCAATAATTAATTCATTTCTGGTAAAGCAACATGAACTGCTGACCTACATTCAATTTGAGGTTGAACAAATTATTAATGATCAAGGTTCATGTCCCATTAGGGCTTTCCTTGTATGCTATAGCATCTCTTATATATGTACCAAAAAGTCCCAAGTGTTCCGAGACTGAAATGTGTCCTTGTTATATCTTTTGTTTAAATATCTGACAAATCCTAGGTAAGTATTTTGACTCAGATGAATAGCAATTTGTTGATTCGATTATAAAAATACTGGGCTCTGTCATCTGAGACAGCTAAATGGCATAGTAGGGCCAGGAAAACCTATATTGAACCCCCAACTCAGGCACAAGTAAGTGTCTTTCAGGCTTCTTTGCCAATTAAATGTGACTTGTTGCAGTATGATCCTGGGCAATTTACTTAAATTCTCTATCTGCCTCAGTTTCCTTATCTGTAAAATGGGTATAATAATATCATTTAATTCCCAGGATTGATGAGATCAATCAATCAATACTGATTGATGATCCAATGTTATATTTAGAAAAAGCTTTTCAATCCTTTAAGATATGTCCAATTTTTAAATTCACTATTCACCCTGTTTATACACCCCATATTTCACGCCAATAGTAAATTATTGGCAATGGGAAAGCATATGTGATGTCTTAGAACAATTATTGTTTGTATCAAAGATTTTGGTACTTAATCATGACTAGTATAGTTAACTTTCATGTATGTATGCCTTGCTTCTTCTGTATACGTTTATAATTTCAGCTTCTGACTTCCAGAATCAGTTGTATCTATCATCTCAGAATTTTTTTCAGGTGTGTGATCCTCCTTATTATTCCACCCATAACTGTGATCTTCTTAACAAAGAATACCCCTCTAAAAAGCCGACTTCTTTCTTTTGTAGGTAAATTCCTCCTGAAGTATCAGTTTTGTGGAGAGATCCAGGATGACTTTCCTTTTCCTTTTCCCTCTGTTCCTAGTTTCTGGACTTAAAATCTTTTTTGCTTGTTTTTGTTTTCCCAGGGCTTAAGTTGAAGGAAGTACTTAATACATTTTCCTTCCTCTCCTCCTCCTCCCTTTCTTCCTATTCTCAGTAAATAAAAAAACTAATTGATATTAATTGCTTATCTGTGAGATTAAAAAGTTATCAGCTGATTAAATATTTTGAGGGGGTACATAACTGGCTGGTAAATGACATTGGGGAAGTAATCCTGGCAGTAATTCACTGAGGGTGAATATACCAGAATAGAAGCTTGAGTCGATCACATGGACCCCTACTGTCCCTCAAAGATATCACAAGAAGGCTGAGACCGATATATCAGGACAGTGGACTAGATTTACTAGTAGTATGTTAAAGGGGTTGGGAGAGTAAGTCCAAAGTCTCACTATGCTATAAAAATCTTTTATATATTTTTTCAGTTTATTGTCTTCTTTCCAGTTTCATTCTTCTCAGAAGTCCTTAAATTAGGAATTCTTAACTTGGAGTCTATGAATGTGTGTGCACGTGCATGTGCGCACACACATGTATCATACAATGTCACATATAACACACATACATATGTAAAATATGATACACATGAAACATAATGTTTGTATGTATGTAGTTATCTTAATATAATTAACTTCCTTTCTAATAGCATGTGTTTAATATTGTAAATTTTTTAAAAGTCATTCAGAGAAGGAATCCATAAGTTTCTCCATACTTCCAAAGGGGATTTATGACACATATGATGCTTTTTAGGATAATTCTGCACAATTTATTCACTTCTCAAAATTTCTATAAACTTAACTTTATCCTTCTATTGATTTTCACTTTTTTCAATCTCGAGAATTGGTTATAATCTTCTACTCTACTATTCTTCTCTTTAAGCTTTTTTTTTTTTTTTTTTTATTGCTGAGGCAATTGGGGTTAAGTGACTTGCCCAGGGTCACACAGCTAGGAAGTGTCTGAGGTCAGATTTGAACTCAGGTCCTCCTGATTCAGGGCTGGTGCTCTATCCACTGAGCCACCTAGCTGCCCCCTGTTTAAGCTTTTACAAACAAGTATATATATATGTATATATATATAATATTTAGAGAAGATATTAAATAAGCAGACATTATGTATCTGGATATTATATATATATATATCATATATTTAAGTACCATTTCTTTTTTTCCCCTAGCGTCCTTTGTGTTTTTTTACACTTTTAATAGTATTTTATTTTTCCAAATACATGCAAAGATAGTTTTCAACATTTATTTCTGCAAAACCTTGTGATCTAAATTTTTCTCCTTCTGTCCCCATTCCCTCCTACAAGACAGCAAGCAAGAAATATGATATAGGTTAAACATGGGCAATTCTTTGAAATATTTTTTCCATATTCATCATGTTGTGCATGTGCAAGAAAAGTCAGATCAAACAAGAAAAAAATGTGAGACAGAAAAAAACTAAGCAAACAAACAACAACAAGCTGAAAATATTATGCTTTGATCCACATTCAGTCTCCATGGTTTTCTCTCTGGATGCAGATGGCACTTTTCATCACAAATTTATTGGAATTGCCTAAATTAGTTTATATTTTAAACCCTGGTAGCCATATCTTTCCACTTGGCACAGAGATTAAATATTTGTTGGATGCAGCAGTTTCTAGGCTTTTTCAAGCTCATTACTTTGCCAGTTCATTTGCATTTGATAGACTTCCTTAGTTGATAGTCTATGTTGATTTCTATGTTTAAAAATTGATATCCTATTTTTGGCACCAACTCGTTGGAATTGCCTTAAATGTATTATAATATTTTATTCTCATTTTTCTTCTTTTCTGATATTTGCTTTTAACAAGTCAGAAATCTGTCTGTACAAAGGTTTGCACATGATTTGGAAATTACTTACACAGATAATCAGTCATATTCATCTTTATGATATTTAGTGCTTGCCATGTTCAGAGCTTCTTGGTCCTCTCCTTAAAAGAACATGTATAGTCAAGCCAAACAATCACTACACTAGCGATGACTAAAAATGTTTTTCTTTTTTGCATCTTGAATCCATCACTTCTCTATTACAACAGTTGAACACATTATCCTCAATTCCTTGGAATGTAGTTGCTCATCGAACTTATCAGTTTTTATCTTTCAAAGCTGTTTGTTGTTGAAATATTGTTATTGTAGAAATTGTATTTAGTTCAGCTTATTTCACTTTGTTTTCTAAGGGTTTTTTTGAAAGTATTTCTTTCACTTTTTCTTATTGCACAATAGCATTTTATTACTTCCACATATAATAATTTGTTTAGCTATGATCTAACAGATAGATACTCCCTTGGTTTCTAATTCTTTACCACACTAAAAAGAGTTGTTATAAATATTTTTGTTTTTATTGATCCTCTTCCTCTTTGATTTCTCTGTAGTACAGACTTAATTATTGTATAACAAAACCAAAGAATATATACCTTGTTAACTTTGTTCTAAACTACTTTCCAGAATGAAAAGCACAATGATGCATTCATAAGCCCTGACATGCCATTTTTCTTTTTATTCACATTTTTCAATCTGATGGGTGTGAGGCAAAATCTTGAATTTGCTTTAATTTAATAACAATTCTCTAATTGTTGGCGATTTGAAGTATTTTTTCCCATATGGATAGGTTGGGGAATAGCTCTTAGTTTTATAAATTTCAATCACTTTCTTACATAAATTTTATATATTCTAATCACTTTGCTTTTGGAAATGAGATCTTAATCAGAGATTAAGTTGAAGCAAGGATTTTTTTTCTCCAGGTAAATTTCCTTTCTAATTTTAGCTGTAATAGTTTTGTTTTTGCAGCCACTACTCAATCCTGATGAATTTAATAAACTTATCTTCAACTTCATTCTCCTCTATCCTCAGGTTCGCCTGTCAAATTTCTTATAATCATGAATCTCTTCAGATTTTGCACCACTGGCTACCTTTCCCCATGTAATTCTTCTTTCTTTCATAAACCATAACAGAGGAATAGTAAGAACAACTCACTTGCTCTATGTTCTCCATTGCCACTTCTACAGTTTTCTTCTGTCAGTATTGGTTCACAGCCTTTGTATTGTGGTTCAATTATCAGTATTAATTCAACAAGCATGTGTGGAGTGCTTACTATTTTTAAGCACTGTACTAGGAAATGAGGGCACAAATATAGAAATGAAACAGTCCCTGCCTTCAAGGAGCTTACATTATATTGGAGAGAAATAGCATATGTACAAATAGGTAGAGATACCTACTGTTATTACTCAGTTCCAAGTCATTTTTCCTAAGGACTTTAATATATTCCACAGTTTTTTCTTTAACCCAATCTGTGCCTTTATTTTTAGACAATCCACTCAATATTATGCTTATCAATTTTTTAATTGATAAGCATGTCTTATAGTTTTACTTCATCAGTTAGCCACAGATATATTTATATCATGTCTCATCATTACCATATCTTTCCATTTTCATGATAAACCAATTTTATCCTTTTATTTAGGATAGGGTTTTTTGATTGAGTTAATTTAAATCAAACCCATCCTTGCACTGGCAAAACTCCTAGAAAGCAAAGTATCTACACTTGTTACATCCACTTCTGCCATTCATTCATTCTCAATCCTTTGTAACTTGACTGTTGATCCCATGATATGAATGATATGAATGAAAATTTTCTTTCCAAAGTTACTGATGGTTTCAACTTCTAAATACTATCTTTTATTTTTTAGCCCAATTCTATTTGTAGCTTTTTAACATTATTCATTGCATCTTCTTTTGAACACTTTCTATTTTCACTTTCTATGACTTTGCTTTTACTTGTTTGGTCTCTATTTTCTTCTCTGGCTACTCTTTTTCAGGCTTCTTTACTGGATCATTATCAATCTCTCTTCTTTAGCACCAATGTTCCATTTTATTTTTTTCTACTCATTCTATCTTGGAGAACTCGTCAGTTTACATGAGCTCAAGTATCATTTTATGTGTGGATGATTCCCAATCTGTATAACCAGCCCTAATCTCTGTCCTGAATCGAAATCACACATTGATAATAATCTGCTGCCTATTTCCTTCTGAGCATATTTTCCCAGAAAGAATATAAGCTTCTTGAGGAAGGGCAGTGTTTTCCTCCCTTTGTATCTTTATTTCTTATCATAGGGTCTAATTAATGCTTGCTCATAATTATTGCTCAAACTCAGCCAAAAAGAATATATTGTTCCAGTTCCCTTCCCATGTTTTTTTTCCAAAGGGACTGAGTTATACTTAAGTCACATCTTTCAAGTTGTGTGTGTGTGTGTGTGTGTGTGTGTGTGTGTGTGTGTGTGTGTGTGT
>JAJPUD010008744.1:17945-62434 GCA_023553655.1 Myrmecobius fasciatus
TGTGTGTGTGTGTGTGTGTGTGTGTGTGTGTGTGTGTGTGTGTGTGTACCTTGGAATCCTTCTTGCTTCTTAGCTTTTGATCACTGCCAACATCCAAGAGGCCAAGTTTTATCAGTTCTACCTCCTAAACATCTGTCATATCTATCCTCTCTTCTCACAGAGCTACCACCATAAATCTGGCCCTCATCATCCCTCACCTTTTTTATTGTAGCAATTTCCTAGTTGGTCTTGGGGGCATTCCAAGTAGAATATAGAATGCTTTAAATATAATATTGTATGCAAAGAAAATTGTTTTGTTCTCAGCTATTTTACAATGATCTGCTTCCTTCATATAATTTTGTATTCAGAAAAAAACATACATTACATGTAATATATTTGTATGTATGTATGTATGTATCTGTCTATCTATCTATCTATAGAGAGAGAGAGAGAAAGGAAAAAGGATTATTTTTATTAAGTGTTTATTATATACATCTCTGTTTATTAGTTTAATAGGAGAGGTAAGCTAAGCACATATAGCCAAACATTACAAAGTCTCTCTAGGGGGAGAGATCTCATTTGATCCTCACAGCACACTGAGGCAACTATAAGTTAAGTGACTTGCCCAGGGTCACACAGCTAAATGAAGTCTGAGAGTGGATTCGAACTGCTCAGTTTCCAGATTCCAGACCCAGTATTCTATCCACTGAGCTACAATTGCCTCAGTTAGAATCTTGGAGTCATTTCTTTCAACCTCAGCAGTTCAAATATGCTCTACTTGAACATTCCCAGTCACAGAGACTTAGACATTATCCTTTAGGACAAAGGATCATGAGCAGGGCTAGGAGGTAGATAGAGCTAGACCCAAATCTCCTGGAAGGAAAGATCATCGGAAGTAGAGAAGATGCATGGATTCTATTTTCAACTCTGGCACTAATCAGCAGTATAAGTCTAAGCTTTAATATCCTCATCTGTCAAATAAAGAAATTAGACTAAATGACATATGAGATCACTCCCAGCTCTAAATTTCCTTGTTTCTATGAGGTCTTAAGCCTGAAATTTAAAAGGAAGGATGGGGGACAGCTAAGTGGCGCAATGACCTCAAATCTGGTCTCAGACACTCAACATTTCCTAGCTGTGTGACCCTGGGCAAATCCCTTAACCCCAATTGCCTCAGGAATAAATAAATAAAAATAAAAAGAGGGAAGGGATATTATGTATAATAGATGGAAGAATGAAGATTTTGTACAGGATATAATTTGAATAATGCCTTGGAAACAAGAGATTGGTTTGATTGGGATTGAAGTTATAGTGTACTATAAGGCAACAGAGAGATAATAAAGTAAGCTTATCTATTAAAGAACTTTGGAAAATGAGCAGACAAGGAACCACTGGCTATGGCAGAAGTGTAAGACAATTATTTGCCAGTATAATGCAATGTAATGAAAATGGATGTCACAACTTAACCTAGTGGATAGAACCGCACTCTCTCTTAGGAAGACCAAGACTGAAATCCCACCTGACTGTTACTGGTTGTGACTCTAGGCAAGACATTTCACTGCTTAGGAACCCAGACAACTAAGTTGCTAAAAAGCTGCTGAACTTAATGAGAAAGAATTTCCTCAGCAGGAGATCCTTATACAAGTGAAAGACACACCTGGATTCCACAGTTCCTTCTCCTTGCCTGTCCCTCCAAATGCTGAACATTAAGTAGTTCAAAGAAGCCAGAGGCTATGATGCTAGCAAAAAGTCAGGGAATAAAATAACCAGACCATAGACAAGAGATTTGCAGCAGAGAAAGAAGGAAAGAAATGGCTGAATTGCAATGATGTTGCAGAAGAAGGATTCGAGTTAATTAAATAAACATTTACTATATTCAGTCAATCAATAAGCTTTTATATCCTTAGAATGTTTAAGATAAAACAATCCTTGCCCTCAAGGATTTTACAGGCAAAAAATAAATGAGTACATAGGAAAAGTACACAAATAAATGAGACACAGGGCAGAATGTAATGTGTAAAAGCAGTCTAAACAATGTGCTATAAGAATTTGAGAAAGGAAAAAACCCTTCGTAATTTTGAAAATTCAGAGAAGGCTATATAAAAGAGATGGCATGTGAATTGAGACATGAAAAAAAGAATTTCAAACAAATGAAAAAGGACTTGATTTTAGTCATGGGGAATAGTCTAATAAAAACATGGAGGTGACATTTCTACATAAGAATATATGTTTCTACATACATTCTGTTACTGGGAATGTTTATTCTATATAAGAATATTCTAAATAAGAATACATATAAGGATGTATATTCAGAATCACCCATTTTTAGTGAATTTTCTGTTCTCAAATTAACCTGGTTTTTTTTTTTTTATCCTAGATGAAGAAATTAAAGCCCAGAATTGACTTCTTTTAAGTAATAGAGCTAGGTTTTGAAACTGAGTCTTACTAATTCCACATCCAGTGCTTTCTCTGATATGAGAATCAGACTTTTGGTGATAGTAGGAATGCATATTTTGTGGAGGTTGCTATGATGGTAATTGTCAATTGGTTATATGTAGGAAGGGAGAGAGAGAAAGGTTAAAAAAAGAAAGTCAAGGTAGAACCCAAGGTTTGGAGAAGAGAGAGGAGAAAGAAATAAGCATTTATATAGCACTTACCATGTACTAGGCCCAAGCTAACACTTTACAAATATTATTTCATTTGGTTCTTACAACAATACTTCAAATTGAGGCAAAAAGGGCTCGTTAGCCCAGGCTTGCCGGGGTCACAGTATTAGTATCTGAGATTGGTTCTGAGCTCATGTTTTCCTGATTCTAGGTCCATTGCTCTAGACACAGTACCACTTATCAGTCTCAGCTAGATGGAAATACTATCTTGCTTTTTAAAAAAATATTTATTTTATTTTTAATTTATCAAATAAAAGAAGCACTTCCATAACATAGTAAAATAAAATAAAAGATAGTTGCATATGACACTGCAGAGCTATTATCTACAACTTACAATTCCTTTTAAATATATAACAAAGTTGTCAGGTAACTGTTTTTTTTTCCCCTTTATTTTCTTCCCTTCCTGTCTCCCCCCGACTCTAGAGATGGCTACCATAAGACTCAAATACATAGAAATATATATATGTGCATACATGTTTATGTACATAAAGATACTGTAAAATCTTCTATACATCTTCTATTTGTTCTTGTGATTCAGATAGTGTTTTTCCTTTATATGTCTTCTGTATGTACAATAGAGGAAATACTATTTATGTGAGGAACCTTGAGCTACTATACCCAGCCCATGTATTACATATACTTATGATCACTGAGTATCTTTGGATAGGAATTGCTGAGTTAACAGTATGTAGAGGTGGGGACGGGAGTGTGGAATGTGTGTGAGCATAGTATAAAAATATGTTTCATGGGATTGTCAACTTTATTGAGATAATTGTATGGTTTTTAATATTATTCACTATTGAATAATTGAATTGAATATTGAGATAATTGTGTGGTTTTCAGAACTACAAAGTATTAATATATTTTTACTTTAACTAAAGTGAACAGATTATATATATATATATATATATACGTACATATATATGTACGTATATATATATATATATATCATTTCCATTGCCAAAGAATAAATATTTATATTTCTAGTGTATAGGTTACTTTGGAGGCCTTTTTTGCTCACTTTTTCCTTAAAAGAAGATAGGATCTTGTGAATCCAGTTACATTTTGCTTTCTTTCTTTCTTTTTTTCTTTTCTTTTTTTTTTTTTGCTGAGGCAATTGGGGTTAAGTGACTTGCCCAGGGTCACACAGCTAGGACATGTTAAGTGTCTAAGATCTGATTTGAACTCAGATCCTCCTGACTTCAGGGCTGATGCTCTATCCACTGCACCACCTAGCTTTCCCTACATTTTCCTTTCTAGTATGAAGTCAATTGAAGTTGGAATATTGCTGTGTCAATAAATACTTTCCCCCTAAATTTCCATCTATGAAATCCTGGATAGCTATGAGTAATACATCATCAAATCATGTACTTGATAGATCAAATCAGAGTTGCTACCTGCTGAATCAAACATATTAGATGTTGAACCAAATGCAATATTTTTGAATCAAATATGTCAGCTAGTAAATAAGATCAATGTTAAATCAATTATGCTCTGCGCTGAACAGCTTCATAAAGTTACATGTGAAATATTAAACCATTCTGTTAGAAATTCATTTCAGAATTAGTGCATTTTATTATTTTTTACATGGAATATTTAATTGAATAATGTGCCTGATCCATCAAATATCTGAGACTCACTTCATACCAAGTAAAAGAACATGGAAATAAAATCATTTCTGCTTGGGTTTTTGAAAAAGTTTAAAAATAGAACTTGTATTCTGTCAAGTAGCTATTTTTTATGGGAACTTACGGAGGTTGTTATGTATTATTTCTTGATTTAAGAAAAGATTAACCAATGTAATTTCTGTTGTAACCAGGCACTAAACCCTGGGAATTTACATATGATTCTCCTCATTGGTGGAAAGAATGATTATTCAATTCTAAATGCCTGCAGAAGGGAAAAAATTAGTAAGAAGGCTTGAAAAAGGAGTTTGGTTTCCAGCTTCTAGAGAGACAAATGGGATAATGAGGTTGTAGGTTCTCTTCAGCAGGAAGGAGAGAGGGGAGAGGGGAGAGAGAGAGAGAGAGAGAGAGAGAGAGAGAGAGAGAGAGAGAGAGAGAGAGAGAGAGAGAGAGACAGAGACAGAGACAGAGACAGAGACAGAGACAGAAAGAGAGGGGAAAACAAATAGACAGATAGACAGACTCTGGGAAGACAATATATGGAGAAGCTGGAACTGTTTGTATATCTCTATGCTCTTTCTTGGGGGAAGTTGAGGACTCTTTTTTTTTTTTTTTGTTGAGCTGAATTATCTTGTTCCCAATAAGAGATCTCATTCATGATGTGAACAGTTTGCTATTATTTCTCTTAACTTGCATAAATGGGATTATTTACTTTGCTTAACTGAGTCAAAGCTGTTAGATATAACATGAAGTATTATTTCTTATTGAGGAATATTGACCAGAAAAAGTGGCTTGAATTAAAAAAAAATTCTCCCTAGACTAATAATTAAAGGGTTATATATAATTCTCTTCCGGTATCTCCTCTCCTAGGAGATCAGAACAGCCAGTTTTATGGCTTCCATCTGTTGCTCTCCTCCCAGGAGGAATCAAAGTCCCACTCTGGAAGAGGTTGAACAAAATTCTATAGAAAACTCAACTACAAAAATGAAATTGAAGCTAAAGATATGATCAAGATTTTCACTACCAATAGACAAGACATGCATTTGCTATTCATTGATTCCAAGATTGGTAATTCAAGACTCACAAGAAGACAAGATGAATCTAGATTAACAGAAAAGTTATAATTGACTTTAGGTTACAATAAAGACAAATGCCAAAGAAGTTGGTGGGGACCCACATGCACAAAATATTTATAGCACTTCTCTTTGTGGTGGCAAGGAATTGGAAATTGAGTGGATGATCATTAATTGGGAAATGGATGAACATATTATGATATATGAATAATGGAATACTATTGTTCTACCAGAAAAGATGAGTAGGAAATTTTCAGAAAAGCCTGGAAAGACTTTCATAAACTGATGATGAGTGAAGTGAGTAGAACCAGGAGAACACTTTATGCAGTAATAGCAATATTGTGTAGATGATGAACTGATAGACTTTGCTCTTCTCAGTAATAGTATGATCTAAGACAGTTCTAAGATTAATGATGAGAAATGTTATACACATTCATAGAAGACTGAAGCATACTATTTTCATTTTTTTGTCATTTTTTTCTTTCTTGTGATTTTCTCCTTTAGTACTGATTCTTCTTTCATGATATGATTAATGTGGAAATATGTTTAATATTACTGTACACATATAACCTATGTTAGATAGATTGCCATCTTAGGGAGGAGTAAGGTGAAGAAGGGCAAAAAAATGGAAATAAAAATCTTATAAAAGTAAATGTCAAGAAGGAATAAATCAATTAAAAAAATCTATGGGGATCTGTACTTGATTTACATGTTAGCTCCTTGGATAGGTATCCATCATTGTTAGAGAAATCACAGTAGGAGCAGTCAGAGCTCATATTGGAGAGTAGTAGGGGAAAAGGAAGGAAAAGTAGTTTGAGGTTAGATTATGGAAGACATTCAGAACCAGACTACAAATATAACACATTTTGATTATGTTGTGTAGGTAATAAAGTAGCTAATCCTGTAATGTCCTACATGTTTTCAGTAACTCTTCAATTATAAGAGCTGTAGGATTTATCCTATCCATGTCTAAAATACCCTGCTGAGAAGGAGATAACTTCAATTCTCTACTAGACAATGATTTTTTCCCCTTTATCTTTTAATAATGATAACAGGAAAAGATATGTGGGCAAAAATAAGAATTCATTATTCTTATTGATTGACAAAATGGAAAGCAGCATGACATAGTTAATAGAATAACCTTTCTCTTACATTTATTGGTTATGTGACCATTATATCTCTGAGCCTCTGGCAACTTGTAATAACTACTGAAAGAAGTTAGTGAAATCACAGGTCAAAATGAAAGTATTTCACAGACTAAGAGCTGGAAAGTGCCTCAAAAGTTGTCTAATAAAACTTCTAATTTTCTGGATGAAGAAATTCAAGCCAGAGAAGTTAATCAATTTGCTTAAGGTCACACAGTTAAATGGCAGAATCAGAGTCTGAACATACATCCTTTGACTCCAGTCTCAGTGTTTTGTTTTGTTTTTTCTGTATGATGCTATCTCTGTATTTCAACCAACTTTAAGTGAATGGAGATGTGTAAGCCATGGGAAAGGAGCAAGAAAAATTGCTATGCTATAAAGCAAGCCGAAGGATTAATGTGACCCACCATTCAGATTCACTCCAGTTGGCATGTTTTTACACTAAATAAAGCTTTTTAGATAGCATGTACCAAAATTAGATTGCTTAGCAAAGTATAGCATAAAATCTCTAGCAATCAAATCTATTTTCTGGAATGGAGCTGTGATATACCATAGAAAATAGATCTATTAGCATATTTTGACCAGCTATTTTACTTCTTTATCCTATGGAGTCTAATAATGAATTAGTGTCAATGCATAGAACAGAGATAAATTTGCAACATAAACAAAACACACAAAGGTACTTGTTCAAATTGCAAAAGGAAACATCTTGTTTTGCCCTAGTACTTTAAAAAATTTTTCTTTGACATGTTCATCAAAAGCTGATTATATACTTCCCATCTTCCCTATTCACCACCTCCCTCACCCTCCACCTTGCAAATAGTAGTGATTACCATTTCAGAAAACTCATTCGTTTAACATTAATAGAATCAGATGTCAGCAGTTATCATTTAATGTCCAGAAACCAGTCTTTTACAGTTATTTTTATTCATTATTGTTCATGGTATTCATGTAGGCAGGCTTGTAAGATTACTTCCATTTCCCCAATACGAAAACTATTTAAGTGTCTCATCTAAGGCCAAACAAGTCATTGCTAAAGGTTAAATAAGGATTATAATCTGAGTTTCTAGGCTATTTTGCTGGTCTACTCTCATGGAAATCTTAAAACACAGTTTTATCAGTGCTTAACATTTATATTAAATGTTATTTTTTTGATCTTATAACTGTATATTAGATATACTCACTATAGCTATTTCCCTGTTCAGAAATTTATATAATTCGTAACAATAACCTCATTCAATTTTCTAAAAATTTCAAGCATAAATTTTTTTTTCTTTAGTGAATATGCAATTCAAAGAGCAAAAGACAAGAGACTGATACATACGATTTAGATAGCATGCGATTAAAACATGTAATTCAGGCTTCTCTGGCCATATCTAGATTACCTAACAGGGCGGCTTCCATATCCCTATATTGTGGATAGATGTAGTCCACTTTGATTGGTTGCCTAATTGAATCAGGTCACATCTTTAAAAATGTAAAACTCATGAATAGTCTCTTTTCTGTCTTCTTCTGAAGTGTGACTTTCTGGTACCCTTACTCTTCCCTGCTGCATTGTAGAGGGTGAAGATTCTAACTCACAAAGATTTCCTTCTACCATGTGAGAAAATCACAAGAAAGAAAAAGTAACAAAAAATGAAAATAGTATGCTTCAAACTTCTATGAATGTGGATAGCATTTCTAATTTTACTCCAGCTTTAAGAAATATCCTTGTTTTGTTTGTTTTTTTTTTGTTTGTTTATTTTCCTTGCGGTTGTAAGTCTTCAATTTAAGTTCAATGTGGGAGATTGAACCATGGTGATTGGATTGTTGCAAATAAGATGGTGTAGCTAGCTAGTCGGGCAGAGAAGGATGCTTGGAACTTGAGACTGAAGAGGGTTTTAGGGCTTGAAAGTGGACTGTGTGTTTTATGTGTTTATATATTTATAATTATGCATATGGAAATAAATATTTTTGTGTAAAAACTCATCTGTTAATTGCCAAATGGAACTGGGCTATAGGAGACCAATCCCTACATTGAGGGAACAAAATTGGTAGGACCTGGAGTTATCTGGAGAGAGTCTTAAACATTACCCCTTACCTTTAAGAATACCAGAGAAGCCTGGGAGAAGAATGAAATGTATATTTTACATGACCTTAAGGAAGTAGGGGCTAGATGGTCAGTTTTACATAAATGTTTGTTGAAATGAATTGAAACATCAAAATGCACATGATATTAAAATGATTTACTTAGGAATATTTAGGGAATGATTATAGTCGGGTGTAGATATAAAGTTTCTCAATTTGCAATTTGAGAGTCTTTATTACATTATAAAGGATTAAAAAGCTAAACTTCATTTAAAGAAGTTTTTAGACCATCCATGCTCATATCAATCTTAGCTCCATTCTTGACTCTCTAGACTTTGCTGAAAAATTTTATTGTTTATTTTTAACATTCTTTTCTTTTTAAATTTTTGATTTCCAAATTCTATTCTCTCCAATCCTTCCCATATATATCAACAAAGCAACCATTATTATATTAATTATATATGAGAAATAATGCAAAATATATTTTCACCTTAGTCATATTTTTTAAAAGCAAGAAAAATAATGAAAGTAAGATCAGTTTGTACTTAGATAATCATTTTTCTCTCTGGAGATGGAAAACATTTTTTCATCATAAGTCATTTGGAATTTTATTGGATCACTGTATTGATCAGAGTATCCAAGACTTTCAGAATTGTTCATTATTACAACATTATTCTCACTGCACACAAGGACCTTATGGTTCTTTGCATTTTGCTTTCTATTTTTATAAATTTGCCGCATTTTTCTATATATTGGAGAAATGAGGCCTTTATCTGAAAAACTCCCTGTGAAATTTTCTGATATTACTTGTCTGCCGTGTCTTTTAGCAAAGTAAAGTTTCCCTCCTTATCTCTTTTAATTAGGTCTATTTTTACTTTTGCTTTGTCTGAGATCATGATTGCTATCCTTGCCTTTTTTTTATTCTTTAATTGTAGATTCTGCTCTGGCCAATTAAAAAACAAAACAAAACAAAACAAAACTCTGTGTGTCTTTCCATTTCATGTGTGTCTTAGAATCCAACATATTGTTGGATTCTAATTTTTAATCCATTCTGTTATCTGCTATTATTTTATGGGTAAGCTCATCCCTTTTACATTCACAGTTATAATTATTATCTCTTTCCACCTCATTTTCTTCTGTTTATTCTTCTCTTTCTCTCTCTTTTTATCTTATCCCTCCTGAAAAGTGTGTTTTGTTTTTGGCTATTGTTTCCCTTATTCTACTCTCACTTTCATGATAACTCCTTTTTTTATCCCCTTCCCCTCCTGTTTCCCTATTGGGTAAAACAGATTTCTGTACACAAATTGTGTGTGTCTATTTTTGCCGCTTTCTTCCTCCATTGCAAAAGCTTTTTCTCCGGTGCCTCTTTTATGTGAAAAAATTTTCCCATCCAGACACTCTATTCTCCTTTCTCCCAATGCACCTCTCTTTCTCTCCTTCATTTGCTTTTTAAATCAACCCAACATAATTAATTCACACACATGCCCCTTCTTTATGTAAACTTCTAACTGCCCCAATAATGATAAAATTCTTAGGAGTTATATGTAGCATCTTCATATATTGGAATGTAAACAGTTTAACTTTATTGAGTTCTTTGTTTACTCTTTCATGTTTACCTTTTTATGCTTCTCCTAAGTTATGTGTTGAAAGTTAAAATTTCTATATAACTGATCTTTTTTCAGGAATGCTTAAAAGCATTCTATTTCAGTAAATGTCCCCCCCCC
The DNA here is from genome assembly GCA_023553655.1 of Myrmecobius fasciatus. Lineage (NCBI taxonomy): Eukaryota > Metazoa > Chordata > Mammalia > Dasyuromorphia > Myrmecobiidae > Myrmecobius > Myrmecobius fasciatus. The sequence continues at coordinate 28,225 of JAJPUD010008744.1, forward strand.
CCATCCCTACCTTTAAGGATTATATAATCAGTTTTGTTGGCTTGGGTTATTCCTGATTGTAATCATAGCTCTTTTGCTGCCTGGAATATCATATTCCAAGTTCTCTACTCCTTTAATGTGAGTGATAATTTTTATGTGATCCTAACTGGCTCCATGATATTTGAATTATTTCTTCATGGCTGCTTGCAATATTTTCTTCCTGACCTGGGAGCTCAGGAGTTTGGCCATAATATTCCTGGGAGTTTTCATCTGGGGATTTCTTTTAGGAAATGATTGGTGGATTCTTTCAACTTATATTAACTTCTGAATCTAAGATATCAGGGCAGTTTCCCTGTATAATTTCTTAACATATGATGTCTACACTCTTTTTAAAATTATGATTTTCAAGTAGTCCAAAAATTCTGAAATTTTCTCTTTTTGATCTATTTTCCAGCTTATTTATTTTTCTAATGAGATATTTCACATTTTCTACTATTTTTCCTTCTTTTGACTTTGTTTTTTATTATTTCTTGAGTCTCATGGAATCATTAGCTTCTACTTTCCCATTTCTAATTTTAAGGAATTATTTTTTTCAATGAACTTCTGTACCTCTTTTTCCATTTCTGCCTTTAATGTAGTTTTCTTTGGTAGCATTGTGTGCTTCTTTTACTTTTGAGCCATTTGTTTTTTAGTCTATTATTTTCTTCAGTATTTTTTTGCGTGCATCTTTTCCCAAGATGTTAATTCTCTTTTCAAAATGTTCCTATCATCACTATCATTTCTTTTTCCCACTTCTCCCTTTACCATTTTTATCTCTCTTTTTTTTTTTAACTATTCCAGGAATTTTTGTCCAATTAGCATTTTTTTTTGAGGCTTTGGCTGTAGTTGTTTTCACATTATTGTCTTTTGATTTTGTTTCTTGGTCTTTCTTGTCTACAAATTTTTTATGGTTAAATTATCTTCTTGTTATTTCCTCATTTTTCCAAACTGTTTCTTGATTTTGAATTTTATGTTAAAGTTCTGCTCTGTTCATACCAAGCTTCAAGTATTTTTTTTTTTTTTTGATCTGCTGTTATCAGAGCTAGCCTTGGGGAGGCTGAACATTTTTAGAGGTTCCAAGGTGTTGTGATCTGAAAAGAGATGTTGCTCTCCTAATTTGTCTTCTGGTCTTTATCCAGAAAGGGCTATGCTCTCTTATAGCCACAAGCATTGGCTCCCCTCTACATTGGAAGTGTAATCAGGGTACCTGATCTCTCTTGTGACTGATCACAAGTACTCTTTTCCATTCTGGAATTGTAGCCAGAACTGCATATGAGCAATAGAGTTGCCAAATAGTTGCACCCAATGCCAGCATAGGGTCTGCTACAATCTTTTTCTAATCAGCTATCTGATCCTGTCACTATTTCTGGTCTGAGAGCTTCCAACTCTGCTACTGGTGCTGTTGGTCATTTATTTAAAACTGATCTCCACCCTATATTACAGATCTCTCCTTTTAATCTAGTAAATTTTTTGTAAGCTGTAAAAATGTCTCTCTGACCTTTTGTTGAGTGTACTGTTCTAAAATTTGATTTTGAGACTTTATTTTAAAGTTGTTTGGGGTGAAATGTAAGTATAGTTCAAAAACCTTTGGAAAATCATATTTCTTGAATGACTAAGAGTGAGTCTGGAATTACAGAACAGATTAGTGAGCTTAAGCCAGCTCAGCTATGGGGTACTAGAATCCCAAAATAGACTTCTGGTGCTGTTCTTTCCCTAAAGAATTTTTACTTTGTCTATATATTGGACTGTGCTTCCCAGTTGTAGATTTTTCTTTTTTTGACATATTTAATTTTCTGACTTTTCCAAGTTTTTTTTTTAAAACTTGCTATATTAAATTCTTATGGGGTTAGAATTCATTTAATTTTTTTTTAAATGCTGTGACAGATTTCTACTAAATAGGTGTACTAAGTAGGTGTTTTTATATATTTATTTTTTGATGCAGATTTCTTTTCTTGTTTATGCTTCTGACTGTTTTGGCTTCTGCATACTTTTAGTGGCTTCTCATCCTTCTACCCCATTGCTGCTTCCTCTGGTGAGTTCCTTCTGGATCATCCATTTTGAAGAAGTATTCAGGCCAACCATAAGTATTTCTTGTCTTCTCTCCCTGTTGGACTTCTGACTCTATGAACTTTTCCACTATGCCCTCATATGGATACCTTGCTCCCACTTTTCAACTTTATTTTATATATTGTCTTCCTTGCACTAGAATGTCATTTTCCTGAGTAAAAGAACTGTCCTTTTTTTGGTCTTTTTTCTATTACCAAGACAGCACTGTATTTGGCACATTGTAAGTGATGAATAAATGCTTACTGACTTGTTATGCAGTTAGCTGTAGTGAATTTCATATAAATATATATATATATATACATATACATATATATAATACACATGTATATAGATTATATATGTGTGTTTGTGTGTATATATGCATTTCTTTCAGAGATTTCACTTTGGAGACATGGCCTCTATATTAATAAAGCTCTTATTATAAAAAAAGACAAACAAGGGCTCAAATGCATATTAAAGTAAGATTCTAAATCAAACAAAATGTTCTCCTTATTAAATATTTTTACAAAGCAATTGAATTAGAATATGCTTAGTCTTCCCTTGCAAATGAATATTCATTCAGTAAATATTTGAGGTTACAGAAAAGGCTTCTATTAGCTCACAACACTTATCATTATATGGATGAAGGTATAGTGATCATTCCGTCCACTTAAAAAAAAAACATGATTGCTGTGTCATCATTTCATTCATGTCTGACTCTCCCATGACCCCATTTGGGGTTTTCTTGGCAAAGAACAAAACTACTATAATAGTTTGCTTTTTCTTTCTCTAGTGTTTTTTATGGATGAGGAAACTGAAGCAAACAGGATTAAGTTACTTCCCCAGGGTCACACAGTAAATAAATGTCAGTGGTTGGATTTGAACTCAGGAAAATGAACTTTTCTGATTCCCATCTCAGTGCTCTATTTATTGTACAATTTAGCTGCCCTAAAAGCCATTGACTTTGTTAGATTAGAACAGTTTTTGATTCAAATATCAGAAATGAGTTCAAACAATATTTGTATCAAAGCCATTATTAAGATATTTGATCCAGGTGGAGGCAAGATGGCGAACTGCAGACAGCATTCTCTGTGAGCTCCTGAGACCTTTCCTCAGATCCAGACAAATTGAGCCTCCAAATTGGTTTTGGAGTGAGGGCTCCACCAAACACTTGGAGTACAATGCACTTCTATCAACAATCTACTTTGAAAAAACTCCGGAGAAGGTTAGCCTCAGGGGAATTGACTGCTGGCCTTCATCAGATGCCAGCAAACCCCAGGCGGAAGTCAGGCTGTGACAGAGGTGGATTTTAGGCACTCAGGAAGCCCCTGGGAGACTCCTGTGCCACTTTGCTCTGCTTGCGGGCAGGTGCTTTGGCAGATCTGCCTTTGGTAAAGGGTGGATTGAGAGCAGCTGAAAGCTTGGTCCTAGTGCGGATCTAGCTGCCGCCTCAAACCGGAAGTCAACCCGGCAAACTGCCCCAGGGCAAATTGAAACTGTGGCAGAATCCCCTGCTGGTGACTGATAGCTCAGCTCAAAATCATGAGTAAGAAGCAGAAGAGAGCTCTCACCATAGAGAGCTTCTACTGAGAGAAAGTAGAGCAGTCCCCAGATCCTGAGATTCTGAAAACAATCACAGATGAAGCCACAAAGGCGGACTTAAGCTGGTCTCCCTTTCAGAAGGCTTACCTGGAAGATTGCATAAAGAATCTCAAAAGAAAGCTAGAAGAAGAATGGGGAAATAACTTGACATCAGTGCAACAGAGATATCAAAAACTGGAAAACAGGACTGGTGAATTGGAAAAAGACAACAATTCACTGAAAAATAAAACTGGCAAAATGGAAAAAGAATTCATTGAATCAAGAAATTCAACTGGTCAGCTACAAAAGGAGCTAAAAAAGATAACTGAAGGAAATAATATTTTAAAAATTAAAATTGAACAAATAGAAGTAAATGACTCAATAAGACTTCAAGAATCAGTCACACAAAAACAAAAAAATGAAAAAAATAGAAGAAAATATGAAATATCTCCTAGGAAAAACAACTGACTTGGAAAACAGATCCAGGAGAGACAATCTAAGGATTATCGGACTCCCTGAAAGCCACAATGAAAAAAAGAACCTTGATGCTATCTTCCAAGAAATCATGAAAGAAAATTGCCCTGATATTTTAGAATCAGAAGGCAAAATGGGCATTGAAAGAATTCACCGATCACCTCCTCAAAGAGACCCCAAAATCAAAACCCCAAGGAATATCGTGACCAAATTTCAGGACTATCGCACCAAAGAAAGGATATTACAAGCAGCTAGAAAGAAACAGTTCAAATACTGAGGAACTGTAATTAGAATTACACAAGATCTGTCAGCTTCCACATTAGAGGATCAAAGGGCCTGGAATCAGATATTCCAAAAGGCAAAAGAACTTGGATTACAGCCAAGAATAAGTTATCCAGCTAGAATGAGCATCATCTTCCAGGGAAGAAGATGGTCATTCAATGATACAGGAGAATTTCACCTATTTCTAATGAAAAGACCAGACCTGAACAAAAAATTTGACCTCCAAATACAGAACTCAAGAGAAGCATAAAAAGGTAAAAAGGAAAGAACTCTTGAGAACTATATTTATACTATAGGTGTCCTTAAAGAATGGGGGTATAATTTGATTTTTCTTTGATAATAATAAAAAAGAAATTAGAGGTGGAAGGGATATCATACTGAAAAAGAAAAAGGTGGGGGGGGGAAGGAGGCAAAATAAAGTAAAAATAAAGGAGATAAAATAAGGCAAAATCTCATAAAGAGACATAGAAGATCTAATATAATTGAGGGAAAGTAGGGAGGCCGATGAGTATTGTGTAAACCTTACTATCTTTAGATTGAACTCTAAGAGAGTATATCAGACACATTTGGCTTCACAGAAAGGCCTGACCCTCCTTGTGGGAAGGTGGGAGGGAAAGGAGGAAAGGAAAGGGATAGACTAATAGAAGGATTAGGGGAAAGGTATAAAGGAGAGGGAGGGACTCTAAAGGGGGGAGGACTGTTGGAGGGAGGTGGTCATCAAAAATAAAGTACTGGGGATGGGGGAAGGGAGAGGGGGAAAGGGAAGAGAAAATCATAACTCTGGGTAAATAAGATGGCAGGGAATACAGATATAGTTATTTTAACTGTGAATGTGAATGGGATGAACTCTCCCATAAAACGGAAGCGAGTAGCAGACTGGATTAAAAGCCAGAATCCTACAATATGTTGTTTACAAGAAACACATTTAAAACATAGAGGTACATACAGAGTGAAGGTAAAGGGCTGGAGCAGAATCTTCTATGCTTCAGGTGAACAAAGAAAGGCAGGGGTAGCAATCCTTATCTCGGATCAAGTAAAAAACAAAAATAGATCTAATTAAAAGAGATAAGGAAGGAAACTATATTTTACTAAAGGGTACCATAGACAATGAAGCTGTATCAATACTAAACATATATGCACCAAGTGGTATAGCATTCAAATTCCTGGAGGAGAAACTAACAGAGATGCAAGGAGAAATTGACAGTAATAGTATACTAGTGGGGGATTTCAACCTTGCTCTCTCAGAATTAGATAAATCAAATGACAAAATAAATAACAAAGTTAGGGAGGTAAACAAAAGGCTAGAAAAGTTAGTATGATAGATCTTTGGAGGAAATTGAAGGTGATAGAAGGGAGTATACTTTTTTTCTCAGGGGTTCATGGAATTTATATGAAAATTGATCATGTGTTAGGGAATAAAAACCTCAAAATCAAATGCAGAAATAGTAAATGCATCCTTCTCAGATCATAATGCAATAAAACTCACATGTAATATAAGGCCAGGAGAAAATAGACCAAAAGTTAATTGGAAATTAAATAATCTAATCCTGAAGAATGAATGGGTGAAAGAGCAAATTATAGACACAATCGATAATTTCATCCAGGAGAATGACAACAATGAGACAACATACCAAAATTTGTGGGACATGGCTAAAGTGGTTATAAGGGGTAATTTTATATCTCTAGATGCTTACTTGCATAAAACAGAGAAAGAAAGGATCAATGAACTGGGCTTACAATTAAAAAAGCTAGAAAAAGACCAAATTAAAAACCCTCAATTAAATACCAAATTGGAAATTCTGAAAATTAAAGGGGAGATCAATAAAATTGAAAATAAGAAAACTATCGAATTAATAAATAAAACTAAGAGTTGGTTTTTATGAAAAAAACAACAAAATAGATAAGCCTTTAGTTAATTTGATTAGAAAAAGGAAAGAGGAAAATCAAATTGTTAGTCTCAAAAATGATAAGGGAAAACTTTCCTCCAATGAAGAGGAAATTAGAGTAATAATTAGGAGTTTCTTTGCCCAACTTTATGCCAATAAATTTGATAATGTAAATGAAAAGGAGAAATATCTACAAAAATATAGATTGCCAAGGTTAACAGCAGAGGAAATAAATTATTTAAATAGCCCCATTTTGGAAAAAGAAATAGAACAAGCTATTAATCAACTCCCTAAGAAAAAATCTCCAGGGCCAGATGGATTTACATATGAATTCTACCAAACATTCAAAGAATAATTAATCCCAATACTATATAAATTATTTGAAAAAATAGGGAAAGAAGGTGTACTACCAAATTCCTTCTATGACACAGATATGGTGCTGATAGCTAAACCAGGTAAGGAGAAAACTGAGAAAGAAAACTATAGACCCATTTCCCTAATGAATATTGATGCAAAAATTTTAAATAACATTTTAGCAACGAGGTTACAGAAAGTTATCCCCAGGATAATACACCATGACCAAGTAAGATTTATACCAGGAATGCAGGGCTGGTTCAATATTAGGAAAACTATTAGCATAATCAATTATATTAATAACCAAATTAATAAAAACCATATGATTATCTCCATAGATGCAGAAAAAGCCTTTGATAAAATCCAACACCCATTCCTATTAAAAACACTGGAGAGTATAGGAATAAATGGGCTTTTCCTTAAAATAATTAGTAGTATCTACTTAAAATCTTCAGCAAGCATCATATGTAATGGAGTCAAACTAGAACCATTCCTAATAAGATCAGGAGTGAAACAAGGCTGCCCACTGTCACCATTATTATTTAATATTGTCTTGGAAATGTTACCTTTGGCAGTAAGAGAAGAAAAAGAGATTAAAGGAATTAGAGTAGGTAATGAGGAAACTAAATTATTACTCTTTGCAGATGACATGATGATATACTTAGAGAACCCTAAAGACTCAACTAAAAAACTACTAGAAACAATTCATAACTTTAGCAAAGTTGCAGGATACAAAATAAATCCACATAAATCATCAGCATTTTTATATATTACCAATAAAGTTCAGCAGCAAGAGATACAAAAAGAAATTCCATTCAAAATAACTGTTGATAGTATAAAATATTTGGGAATTTATCTGCCAAGGGAAAGTCAGGAACTATATGAACTAAACTACAAAACACTTTCCACACAAATAAAATCAGACCTAATCAATTGGAAAAACATGAAATGCTCATGGGTAGGCCAAGCAAATATAATAAAAATGACAATACTACCCAAACTAATTTACTTATTTAGTGCCATACCAATCAAACTCCCAAGAAATTATCTTACAGATCTAGAAAAAAATAGTAGCAAAATTCATTTGGAAGAACAAAAGGTCAAGAGTTTCAAGAGAATTAATGAAAAAAAAAGGCTGATGATGGTGGACTTGCTGTACCAGATCTAAAACTATATTACAAAGCAGCGGTCATCAAAACCATTTGGTACTGGCTAGGAAATAGAGTAGTCGACCAGTGGAATAGGATAGAATCACAAGACAAACTAGGCAATAACTATAGCAATCTAGTCTTTTATAAACCCAAAGACCCCAGCTTATGGGATAAGTACTCAGTATTTGACAAAAACTGCTGGGAAAATTGGAAACTAGTGTGGAAGAAATTAGGGCTTGACCCACATCTAACACCACATACCAAGATAAGATCTAAATGGGTTCCTGATCTGGATATAAAGAGTGATACTATAAGTAAATTAGAGGAACGTAATATAGTTTACCTCTCAGACCTATGGAGATGGAATAAATTTATGTCCAAAGAAGAACTGGAACTCCTAATTAAACACCAGATAGATAACTTTGAGTATATTAAGTTAAAAAGGTTTTGTACAAACAAAACCAATGTAGTCAAGATTAGGAGGGAAGCAATAAATTGGAAAATCATCTTTACATTTAAGGGTTCTTAAAATGACAGGAAAAGTTAATGATGAATGTTGGAGGGGATGTGGGAAGGCTGGGACACTGATGCATTGTTGGTGGAACTGTGAACGGATCCAGCCATTCTGTAGAGCAATATGGAACTATGCTCAAAAAGTTATCAAACTGTGCATATCCTTTGACCCAGCAGTGTTTCTATTGGGCCTATATCCCAAAGAAATCATAAAGGAAGGAAAGGGCCCCTCATGTGCAAGAATGTTTATGACAGCCCTTTTTGTAGTGGCTAGAAACTGGAAACTGAATGGATGCCCATCAATTGGAGAGTGGCTGAATAAATTATGGTATATGAATATTATGGAATATTATTGTTCTGTAAGAAACGACCAGCAGGACAATTTCAGAGAGGCCTGGAGAGACTTGCATGAACTGATGCTCAGTGAAGTGAGCAGAACCAGGAGATCATTATACACGGCAACAAGAAGACTATATGATGATCAATTCTGATGGACATGGCTCTCTTCAACAATGAAATGTTTCAAACCACTTCCAATTGTTCACTGAAGAAAGCCATATACACCCAGAGAGAGGGATTTGAAATATGGACCACAACATAACATTCTCATACTCTTGATTGATGTTTGCTTACATTGTGTTTCCTTTATCTGATATATCTTTTGTGTAGATAAGATTTTTCTTGCACAACAATGGTAAGTTTGGAAATAAGTATACATATATTCGATTTGCCAATATTTTAACATAAATATGATGTAGTGGATATCCTTCCATCTAGGGGAGGGATGGGGAGTTGGGGGGAAAATTTGTAACAGAAAGCTATGTAAGGGTTAATGTTGAAGAATTACCCACACATATGTTATGCAAATAAAATAAAATTTAAAAAAAGAAAATGATTCAATATTGTACTAATGATATTGTAATTTTAATGCATTTATTTTCCATATGTAAAAACAATTCAACAAATAATAAAAAAAAGATATTTGATCCAATGGTCAAGTAAAATCTCAAGAAATCTGCACAAAAGAAAGGTTCCATTTCGGACCTGAGAGTTTGAGATTTGGAAACAGAGATCTAGAGCAAAGCATGGTGTTTTATCCCAACTCAATCACATCAAGAGGTGGTCTTCCCTTGATCTTATCATTCCAAATATATGTTCCACTTCACATTCATGGACTCTAAAATTCCCTTCTCAGATAACATTTTATTGCCTTTGTATATTTGTTTTTGCTTTCAAACCCCTGTTCTTCATCCTCATTGTGACTTTTGATCTCTCAAATTCTCAGTTCTTTTCTAAATCATCACTCCTGAAATAGATATACTCTAGTTCTTTCTCCATCTGGACTCCAATGATGAACCAGATCAAATCTATACTTTCCTTTTCTCTTCAGTCCTTATGATATTTCTGAGTTTGCCTTGCCAAAGTTCAGTTTTGGTTTGCTTTTATGATATGCAGTCTTCATTCATACTAATGTGCTGCTGAATGAAGCAGGGGAAAATCATGATATTATTCTGATTGGGCCCATTATAAATTTGTTATATAATCTCAACTGGACTCTCACTGTGGCAAGCCAATCCTCCTACATATTCTTAATCTCACTCACCACATTATATTTTCCAAACTCCATCTCTCCTCAAATCTCCCATGACTCTCTGTCCCTTTACCCTCTTAGCTGAGAACGTTGTCTCATATTTCACTAAAAAAAATTGGAAAAATTGATTCATTGAGAGCTCTGTTTTCTCCCTTTGTCTTTATCTCATTACTCAGATGCCTTCTATCACTAAATCGTCCTTCATGCCTATCTTAATGAAGAAATTGCCTTTTTATTTGCCAAGGCAATCCTTTCTACAAATACAAATGATCCAATTCAATCCTATCTTTTCTAGTAGCTCGTTCCCTCTGTATCATCCCTACTTTCTCATTTATCTTCACTGTCTTTGTCTTCTCTTACTTTACTGCTTACAAACATACTTGGTCTCTGATCTAAGGATGCTGGTTTCTTATTGTTCCTCATATTCACACTCGATAATCCAAGTCTGGACTTTTTCACTTGCTATCCTCTATGCCTGGAATGTTGCCTCTTTATCTCTATCTCCTGGCTTCTATGATTATCTTTCCCATGGCCCCAGCTAAAATCATACTTTTTATAAAAAAACTTTGCCAATCCCCATTAATACTAGTTCTTGCCTTCTACTGGTTTTCCTCAATTGATCCTAAATACAGAGTGTCTCAGAAATCTTAATGCAGTTTTAAGGCTCAAATGTTAAAATTCAAAGCTGAATAACAAAATATACCATTTATACATTGCCTTCTTATGGGACCATGAGCTCCTTGCAAGCAAAAACTTTTTTTTTTCTTGCATCTCCAGCACTTAGTACAGTGTCTGGCAAATAAGAAATACTTAACACAAAGCTTATTGACAGACTGAACTCTGAAGAACAAAGGTGAAACTGGGCTTTTTCCTAGAAGGGAGATAGAGAGGAGGTCCAAAGGTTAGAGAGGTCTAAAGACCTCAAGCTTTTCCCCAATTTGCCTTCCTTGTTCTTGTCTATCCACAGATATCACAATATAATCTCGTTTCATTTCATTTTACTTCTAGTAAACTGAATTTTATTTCAACCACAACAAGGCCAGTGTTAGAGGCAGACAGAAATGCTAATTGGGCAGCAAACTAAATTTCTCCTTAAATGTTAATAATTCCTCAATTTGGTAATTCAGAATGACTTTGATTGATTTTATAACTTTTCCTCAAAATAGACTCCTTTAAGAGCTGAAAAGGAGAGAATCACATGGACTTTTGAGATTATTATCCTTAAATTGTTTTCTTTCTTTGTATACAATGTCTTTTATCTATATCTTGGATTTGTATCTGAGTGCTTCAATGGAACAGAGTAGGTACTTAATGCTTATTTCCTTTCTTCCTTCTTGAACCAAAATTTATACTCTGCCTCCCCCACACTCTTTGTTGTAGGCAGGAGAAGAGGGGAGCAAGAGAGAAGAGAAGGCTAGAACCTCACCATTTTTGAGTTGCAATTAAATCCATCCAACTTTATAGGATCATAAGTTGAGAATATATAAGTTATTGAGTTTAACTCCTTCATTTTATGGATGAGGAAACTGAGGCATATAGAGGTTTAAGTGGCTAGCCTATTAAGGGTCTGAAGCTGGATCTGAATTTAGGTTTTTTTTAATTCATTCATTGCATTACCAATCTCAGTAGTATCAAAGTCAAGTTGGAACAGGGGCCACCATTCCATATGTAAAGATCTGAGGGTAATATATTGACTTAGGTTTAAAATATAATGTTATTACTTTTGTTGCATTTTTACTGCGTTAAATATTTCTCAATTACATTTTGAACTAGTGCTTGGGAGTCTAATGGCAAAGGGTATTATACTTCTGACCTAGCTGGTTCCAGTTAATAGTAAGTGAATCTCTGGGTAGAACTGATTAGCATAGGTAACATATGGGTAGAACAAATTAACATAAGTAGAGTAACAAAACCCTGCATCATTCACAGAATTCCCTATTGGCTGAGACTAAGCCTGAGATTCAAAAATGAGATTGATCTGGTATACCCAGGCTATACAGGAACAAATGCTCCAGCTCAAAGAGATCATGATAAGTCATATTAGGTTTATTGTTAGACTATTTTAGGGCAGAGTTATAAGTACTACTATTTGTTTTTGTATAATTTCTAAATTTGCATATTTTATCTCCATTTGTAAATCTTAAGAAATGTTTTCCTGTGATTTGGAGTGTGTAGATGTCAGAAATGAAGAACCAGTTACCATGGTAATGTTAGAAGTGGGGAGAGATAGTAATCAATTGAAGTGGTTCTCTGAGTCCAGGAAGCTAAGGAATGCCAAGAGACATGGTACCTGGAGTGTGGTACAGGGATGAGAGAATATTTAGAAAAGAGTCAAAGTTCCTTTTACTTACTGTTTCCCTTAGGAGGAGAAACACTTCTTGAAGCCAGAGTAGTTTTTGTTTCATAATACTATGACCTAGCAGGATTTCTTGTGTATAAATGTTTATTGAACTGAATTGGATTGTTTCAGAAATTCAACTGTAAGTTAATTTGCCGGGACTCTGATGTTAATTTCCCTCAGTATTACAGTATTACAAATGGTTGCCTGATTCCAAAATTAGCACAAAAATTGATTTAACTCAGAATCTATTTGAGGGGTAATGGTTATTCAAGGAACATTTATCACCTTTTATTTTTAGCTAATCAGAGTTAATTTACTTGTGCAAAGTTATGCAGAAAGCAGGTATATGAGGCCAGATTGGAACTCAGTACTCTACAATTATGCTATCTAGCTGATTCCAGTGATGATGGGCTTCTTTCTATTCCAGCACGTAGCACAATGTCTGATACATAAAAAGTATTTAATAAAAAGTTTATTGACAGACTGAACTCTGAGGAGCAAAGACAAAACTGGGCTGTGTACTAAAAGGAAGTCTGGAGGGCATATTTTTAGGGCAGGTGAGGACTTAGGATGTAATGGCAGGAAAAACTATCATACTGGTAGTTGGTGATTATTCACTCATCCATTTTTTCCTTCTGGCTGCACTGGATGAAGTTTAGGCAGCCCAACGATCAGCAAGACAAGGCAAATAGAAACCTATCTAAAAGGGCATTTATCTTGGTGGTTCTTTCCCAGTGATTATTGACATCTGGAAGCAAGGGGTTGTTGGGAGAAATAAACTTCCATAATTTAATAAGAAGGCATATACTGGGGAGCTTGACAGACATGGGAGAATAAGGCCAGGATAAGGAGGATAAGAAAGTGATTCTTTAGAAAGTTCAGTCAGGTAGCAGAAATAATCCCAAGTTTCTGGGATGAATTTCCAGTCCTGTTTGAGAAACAGCATAGGTAGTTTTGTAAAGGTTCCTTATGAATCAGCAGTAGGTTATTGAGTTTTTTGTCCACAAAAGTTCCGGAGACTGACCCTAAATTACAGGAAGGTTCACGCTACTTACAGATCTCTGAAGCACTGAAGCAATAAGCAGGGTGGGTTGTGGAGGACAGACATTGGAGACAGGAAAATCAGTCAGGAGGCAGTATGATAGTAAAGTAAAAGATTCGGTGTTGGGGAAGCAAAGATCACTGATCCTAGAGGACAGCCAATGAAATTATCAGTTGAGATTACAAGGATCTGGACTAAGGTGACACTTTTGGGAAATGGGGGAAAAATGAGAGCTTGAAGAAATTTTCTCAAGAAAATAAACAGGATTTCCTTCTTTTAGTGGAGTAAATAACAAGGAATTATCAAGCCAGTAATGTCTTCTTTTTCTCTGTTCTCTGTTCTAAATTGAAAAAAGAATATAATACATATATGCATACATATACACATATATTCATGGATATGAAAACACATACACACACATACACAAGACAAAGCTAGTTCCTGACTGCACAAACACACACACACACACACACACACATACACCTTCCACATTATTAATGGATATATAACATAATTAGCATTTCTTGTTGACTTCCTATGATTAGTTTCTAAATCTGTCAATATTTTTTATACAGATTTTAGTTTTTACTCTTCATTCTTTTGTTTTGAGTTTGTATCCAAAAGTACCGACTCTTATTAAAACAGAGAGATCAATTTGAACTTCTTTAACAAGTTAGGGAGATTAACTAGGCAAAGGTTACATACACTGTAAAAGCCTGCCAAAAAAAAGGGTGCTTTCCATTTAAAGAATGATGTTATTAATATAGATGGAGGAAAAGATTTATTGCCTTAAGCAGTTGTTCTTTTAGGGAAGAGAAAATAAATAATTTTCTTTCTATTATTCAGGAAGACAAGATAACTTCTGCTACATAGTAGATTTATGCAGCTGAAGTATAAGCTGTGAAAACAGAAATTTATTCTAGAAATGTTCTGTGAAAATCATAATTAATGAGTTGTCAGTGAATGCTATTTTATCATCAATGAACATTTTTTTTCTCTTTTTTTTAGGCCAAGGATCTGGAGAAGGGGATGAGATAGCATAGTTTAATGAAAAGTAAAAATCCTTGCCTTCTGCCCATTCAGTTGATGTGATGTGATGATATGGATGGTATATGACTCATTAAATTTTCTACTCACTTGGCTTGTTAAATCTTGATGATGTTACATAGAACAGTTTCACCATTCTTTAGACCAGAGAAACCACATTTTGGCCATCATTTGGTCAGTCTTTCACAGAATTCCTTTGACATTTACAAGATACCTCATTTAGGCTATGTATTTTCTGTTCTTCTACTTCCAGAAAAAGAGAAGGAGCTACATCTAATATGCTAGATCTTAATTTATTCCTCAAAATAAATTTGATAAGCCCCAATTTCACTTCTATTTAAATAATTTTCTATATATCTTGGACTAAATAGCCTATATGACCCCTTCCACTTCTATATATAATATTCCTCTCGATCAATCTTTTAGTCTGATTAAGAATGTGGCAGAGCTTAAGTATAAAAGCTGGAATATAGGAGAAATGCCAGGAAAATGAATTAAACGCACCTATCTGGCCAGTGTTACTTTTTTTCTTTGTTTCTGAGTTATTGGTATGTTGAACGACCTTTGAAGTCTGAAAATGCTTGGTGTGAGGAAGTACACAGGCTTACAAGAGGAAATCAAAATCTAACTCATTGGTCTCAAAAATGTCACAAACATCTTGTAAAAAGGTCATTTTTTTCTTCCCCAGGAAACCAGTTTTGCTTTTAACATTGATGGGTTCAGAAAGCTGAATGAGTATTTGTGAGAGGCTGCTGTGAAAGAGAAAAGAGGCCTTCTTCTGAATGTTGAAAGCAATGTTGAATAGCTTTCCTAGCATTATTATGGTAGTTAATATTAAATGACATAAGAGTAGATGAAAAATCATTAGAAATAACTGTAGAACTTTCTCTTTTCCAGGGAGTTAGCGAGTAAACAGCAACAGTACCTCAAACCTGCTGCAGAAATGCTAAGGTCTACATAGTAATTACTGGAAAAATTCCACTTTCATGCAGATTTTAATCTGCCTCTATGATTTTCTTGGCATAAACATTCTCTTCTAAAAAAGTGCCCATTTTTATTGTTATTACCAATCACATTTTCTTTTAAGCTAAAATGGGACACACAGTCATGGAGGCTAAAGAGTTAACAAATTTTTCAAATATGAGCCCTACAAAAAATAGAAAAACTGCCTATGCTTTGTGCAGCTCAATTGCTTAAAAAATTATGTTTGTTGAATTTTACATAATCAAAAAAACTATTAAAAAACTTGAGGATGTCTCTCTTCACTTCCTTGATTTTAGGGGAGATAGAACTATACATATATATCTGTAAATGTATGTTGTTCAGTCATATTTGGTTATTTGTGACCCCATTTGGCATTTTCTTGGCAAAAATGATGGAGTTATTTGTCATTTCCTTTTCTAGCTCATTTTACAGATGAGAAAAATGAGGTAAACAGGGTTAAGTGACTTGCTCAGGGTCATACATCTAATAAGTGTTTAAAGGTAGATTTGAATTAAAAAAGATGAGTCTTCCTGACTCCATGTCTGGCACTTTATTCACTGTACTAGCTCATGCATAAATATGTGCACACATATGTAGTATAACATAATGTAATACACACACATATATACATGTCTATAATCACAATCTAATGCCTTTAAGTCTTTTGATCTTAAATAATTTCAGCATTTTAAAATCTCTGATTTAAAATGAAAATTCCAAAGACAAAGAGAAATTATAAAATTTTATGGTTTTCCCTCATTTTTTCTAAAACTCTTGATAAGACTTGAAGAAAGATTTTTCTTTTAGTTAATAGAGTTTCTGTTCTTCCTGAAGAAGATTTACTATGCTTTAAATTGACTCATGTTCTAAAAAAGAAGATATCCATATTGATATCTATAGATACAGATATCAACATGGATATCTGATATATGTATTTGTTGTTTGTCTTTTGCTTTTGAAGAGAATCATAACATCAGGAAGGTGATGCCATAACATGCAAGTGAATTGGATTTAAGTGACACCAGGCTTTGCAGGTCACTATATCCAGGGGCAGGATATAGATCAGGACAACTGGAGATGGTCTTGGATGCAGTGGGAGGCTTTTAAAGTTAAGATCTTTCTGAGGTCTCAGTATGACTGATCTACTGCCTCCCTATTCAGTGATTCAGACTAGGTAAGAAATGAGGCAAAGAATAGCTTTTTTACCTAATCAAAAAAAAAATCAATCTGATTGAGAAAGACTCTCAGGGTTTCTAGCTAAAATAGAAACAATTGCTATTTACACTCACAAGGTCCTTCCTATTTGAAATTTCTCACTATAGGAGAACCTAGTCTATGATGAAGACTTACAGAATTGGAATGGTCTGTTTATTTCAACTTTCTTGCTAACTGGACAAATCATAATTTATATATATATATATATATATACATATATATATGTCTCTATTTCCATCTGATCAGGTAATGTTTTTTAGAATAAATTACTATGAGAGTATTTTCTTTAATTCACATACTTTTAAATTGAACAGTAAATGTGAGGCTAGACAATTTGAAATCTTTCCTTTTAATTCATCTGTCAACAAAAATATAGGAACAAAAGCATAACCTTGTTAGTTTTACAGCATAATTTGTTCAAAACCTGTAAGGAATTGACAAGATACTTAAAATGTGTTATATGGTCTAGTAATTCAAAAATTTCTGGAAAATGTTCATCAAAAAGTTTTACTTGCTGTGTAGTATAATACAAAGGTGTTAAATACCTAGTAGAGGGCACTCCTGAATACTCCCTGAAGCACATCAAAATGTTTTTATTTTATTTTATTTTTAATTTATGGAATAAAAAAATTTATATAACAGAGTACAATAAAAAAGATGACTTTACATGAAATTTCATATCTACTGTTAAATGAGTCATGCAACTAAAATTGTGACAAAGACAAGATTTTAATCTAGGTCTTCTTGGCTCCAAAGCCAGTTTACTGCCTATCTGATCTGTAAGACCTAGTGTAAACTAAAACACATGATCATGAAGAGATAGAAGAGGAAGGAGAGAGGGTAGGACCAGAAAAAAGTGACAATTTTCCTTTGGCCTAATGTAATGGGGCTAAAATAATAGATTCTCATAATTGCAATGGACTTAAGAGACCATCTAATACAAAGTTATACAAATGTTTGTGTCCTCTCACCAACCATAACTAGTCTCTATCCCATCTCCCTCATCTCTTTCCTTTCCCCTTGTTACCATCATTCAAATACCCATACAACAATCAGGAATTATAGAAGTTTTTACAAAGTTAAAAAGTATTATAGATCACTTAATTCAAACCATGTGTTATTCTGGATATACAAAATATTAATTGTGATTCAATATCATGAGTTTTGAGATCTTTTTCTAATATTGGAATTTCCATCCATATTCTCTGAAATGGATGTATGCATATAGCTGCAAGGCAGTTGAGATAATTGAGTTTGAGATATCAAAGTATAGTTGAAAGCATGTATAATGTCTGAATTGGATCAAGATTTTATTGAGCTGCTATGAGCCAACCCACATATCATAGGTAGTTATATACACACATCTGTCATGAATAAAAGCTAATATGTATAATGAAGAAAATATTTGCATATTCATTAATTCTGTTGGTTAGAATCAGTATAGGGTGTAGGGGTTCAAGGCTTGAAAGGGCCTGAGTTCAAATGATGATTCTGTGATTTCCCATTTCTGTAGTTTGGGAAATCATTTATTTATTGTGGTTTTTGTTTTCCTCATCTGTAAAATGAGGACATTAGATGAGCTGGGGAAGTCAGTCTCAAATAATATTTACAATACTATTTATTTAGTTCACCATTCTATAGAAACCTTATTTGCTGTTAAGACGTCTGTCTTAAGTAGATGTAGTGGTCATGGCCTGAGCTGAGAGCTTCTAGTTCCCTTTTCTCCCACTGGGCAAGCCTGAGATGAAGGCCATTTATGCCCTATAGAATAAAATCAATTTCCACCATTATTTCATATCGTCATTGGAGTAAAAGAAGAGTGACAAATTAAATGAATGAAATTGAAAAAGGCTGACAAAGAGTTGGAATTTATGACCATAAAACTGGGAAATGTGCCTGTGAATCAAGGCAGCACCCACAGTGATGTAATGAAGATGAGTAATCTTTTTAGGGAGTTTGGTCCTGAGCCAAGATCTAATGTAAGTTACACAAGAACAAGCTAGGTGGCACAGTGAATGGAGTGCCAGGCCTGGACTCAGAAATATCCACTTTTTTAAGTCCAAATCTGGCCTCAGATACTTACTAGCTGTGTGATCTTGAGCAAGTCACTTAATCCTGTTTGCCTCAGCTTCCTCATCTGTAAAATGAGCTGGGAGAAAGATATGAAAAACCACTCCAGTGTCTTTGCCAAGAAAACCCTAAAAGGGGTCACAAAGAGTAGGACATGACTGAAATGACTGAACAATAACCACCAACAAAAATTACACAAATAGACACTGAACTAATAAGAAGGGCAATTCCATTTGCAAATAAGGGAAGAGAGGCAGCCAGATATATGAGAGCCACTGAGTGCTTGGCAGCTACTCCCACACCACCTTCTAGTCTGGAGGTGGTGAGTTTTAAAAATTGGGGATGTGAATGATAATACTTTGCTACTTAATATGGCCAGGTTCTGAGCAACATCAAACTGTTGCACAGAGATGTCAACCACAGAAAAGTTAACTGGTGATTCTATCTTCCTAGTGTAAAATATAGAACTTGTAAAAATTCAAAGACTTTAAAAAACATCTTCATTTAAAACGTTTGAGGGATATAATTTCTGGGTTTTCCATCTGGATGGGGCCTGAACAAGATTATTAAGAAAAGTAATCCAATCCTTCAAGAGATTGAAATTTTGAAATCAGGATTTCAGAAAAAGAGAGGGAACTTTGGATCTCGTCCAAGTCATTGGTTATTAATAACCCTTTATCTCACCAAGATATAAACTTTTACTTAAAGAAGCCTTGACAATACAAATTTAAACAGAAAGACATTTCATGTTTGTGCTCATTATTCTTTCCCTAGATTTCTATGCTAAATGCTTTAGATATTTAATTATTAAACACACACTTGCACAATACACATATACAGACACCCTATTTTCTGAATAAAAAAGTATTAGGATTTTGGTATTCCTATGAAAGTTCTGAAAATATCTGAGCTGAAGTTCTGGAGTTATAAATAAATACAGATTTGGCAGACTAAGAGAGGCAGTAGGTTTAGCTGATAGTCTCTTTGGAAGTCAAAAAGCCATAAGTTCAAATCTACCTGGCATATCCTGGCTCTAGGCACCTATTTAATAGGATTCTTAATCTGGGATCTGTGATGTTTTTCAAAAAATATTTTCATAACTATATTAGTATATTCTACCCCATATATTTCAGTTTATGTATTTTGGAACACCATTATGAGAAGAAGTTTGCCAGACCTTAGACAAAGAAGCTAAGTTGCTGAGAAGTTTCCAAATTACACTAGCAGAGGGTATTTCCTCATCTGGGAGATCTCTTTATTAATGAAATCACAGTAACAGTCACTTTCCCTATCCTTGTGTCAAGCACGAATTTACTGAACTCAATACGTTTTCATATATACATGCATATCCCATTGGAGTTTTAAGTAAAAACTGCCCCGATGCATAATAGCATACACAATTGTACATTTAAGTATAAATAGCCCCTGATGTATAATAGCATACACAGTTGTATATTTAAGTTGTATGAAGTTAATAAAGAAAATCCAGAGATAATGAAGGTATAGATCAAGAACAGATTTCTTTCTTTCTTCTGAGGGGAAAGATAAATGGATGACTTTTAAAATAATTGTAGGCCTTTTCACTAGATTTCTCCACTGACTTACTCTAAAGGTGTTCCTGAATTCTCCAAATCTTTGTCTTCAAAATTTAGGCTCTTACAAGTCCTTTCCTGTAGAAAGGATTTAACTTGATGGACTCAATATGCTGTGTAAGGATTAACCTAATTAAGGCTCATCAACACATTGCCAACCAGGGAGGATCATAGAACAATGGATTTAGAAGTGGAACTGACCTGAGAGACCACATGGTTCAACCTCCTCATTTTTTAGTCAAGAAAAAGAGGCCCAGAAATGCTAAGTGAATCTCCTGTG
The DNA here is from genome assembly GCA_023553655.1 of Myrmecobius fasciatus. Lineage (NCBI taxonomy): Eukaryota > Metazoa > Chordata > Mammalia > Dasyuromorphia > Myrmecobiidae > Myrmecobius > Myrmecobius fasciatus. The sequence continues at coordinate 48,692 of JAJPUD010008744.1, forward strand.
GTCACACATAGGAAATGTCTGATCAAGTAGCTGCACACAAGGCTCTCTGCCTTCAAATCCCTGCCCTTTTTAAACCACATTAAAGCACAATGCTTCATTTAGATCATAGACTTTGAGTGGAAGGATCTTCAGATCAATGTCAAATTTAATTTTCTTCTTTTAAGACGAGGGAAACAACATCCAGAGAAATTAGGTGACTTATTCAGGATCACACAGCTAGTGTCTGATGTGGATTTGAACCCAGGGCTTCCTAATTCTGGGTCTGGTACCCTATCTATTACACCCATGCTGATTCTTCAATGATGGAATGTTTTGGCCACAATTCAGGAAAGTGTCTACTAAGTCAGAGAGGGATTAGTATTTGTCTTAGTGATGGTTTCATAATTTTGATTCATGAAAAGAAGCAATTTATCATGCCATTTTGGTAAATCTTGACTTCAATCTTTCATTATACTAGTTTTTACTTGTAAAAATGATTAATGGCTATTTTTCTGTGTTTAGGATTTACAGATATTACTGAATGTAGGAAGACTTTAAGGCTAGAAATGAGTCAATTTTGGCAACTAGCTGGTATAGTGGAGGGAGAGCTGAACCTGAAATCAGGAAGATGTTCAGTTGTGTTTAATTCTTCATAACCCTATGTACTATGTCTGTGAGTTTTCTTGGCAAAGATACTGGAGTGGTTTCTCATTTCCTTCTACAGTGTGTCCCCATTTTACAGATGAGGAACTGAGGTAAATAGAGATGAAGTTTCTTGGCTAGTCATGCAGCTATTAAGATATAAGCTATCTGAGCCTGGGTTTGAACTTAGATCTTTCTGATTCCAGATCCAGTGCTCTATTCACTGTATCACCTACCTACTTCAGAAAGACCTGAATTCAAACCTCATACTAGACACTAGCTTGTGTGAATCTGAGGTAATCACTTAACCTGTGTCTGACCCAATTTCAAATATAAATGGGGATTATAATACTACTTTCCTGAAAAGATAAAATAAGATTATATTTCTGATACACTTTGTAAATCTTATTATATAAATCTTATTATATCTTATTATTAATCATTAATTATTAATTTTTAATTAAATATTTAAATTCATTATTTTAATAATTAATATTTAATTAATTAATAATAAAAATAAATTATTAAATTAAATTAAATAATTAAATATAATTAATAATTATATAAATAATTAATAATTAAATATATTATATCTATATAGATATACTGTGTAGAAATATGATATATAACACTTAATAGCTTCTTTTTCTGACTATTACTTCTTCCTTATCTTGTCAGTTTGAACATGAGTATTTTAATTGTTTGTTCCAAAGATCTCTATGAATAGATTGGGATTTGTTCCTAGATCTAGAATATTCTTTGAAAAAAAAAAAGAATATTCTTTAGTGGCTCTCTGAGTCAGTGCCTCCACCAGGCCTTGCACATCATGTTTCTTTCATGTGGTTTGCTGACATTTTCAACAGAAAAAAGAGAATCAGATTGGCAAATAGTAAATCAACCCCTTATTTGTAGTGTTTGTGAATTTCCAAGGTATTTATGTTCACTGAAAATTTAACATTTAGCTCTTGCTATCTAGAGTGAGCTGCCCCAGCATTCCCCCAAATCTATCTACTTCTGAGCTTTCATTATCAGCATCATCACGTTTCTTTCCCTAATCTGGACACCTTTCCTTATGCCTACCCTCAGTTCTTGGTTTCTAATTGTTTGAAAACTTTGAGAAATTTGAAATATTTCTGAAAAAAATTAAACTTTCATTATAAATATATTTTAAAGAGGCTGAGAACTTGTACCCTTAACAATGTCTCCCTTTATAGACTTTATGTGAACCCAGGGAAGTGAAGACAACATTAATTTAGAATGCTACTTATTAGATTATTTTCTTATGCATATTTAAAAAGCATGTATTTGAATTCGTATGCAATGCAATTTTCTCAACCTCGGCAGGGCACCACTAGGAAAATCTCCTTTCCCCAAACACTGAATGGTACCCTGGTGGCTTAAAAGAATGAATACACTTTAAAAGTGGGGGCAATAAACTCCCTTCTCTCGAAGCAACAAGTTAATTACAGTTAGTGAGCAATTGTTATATGATCATTGTGAAATTTTGTTTTACATATATGTTAATATTCAAGCTTTTTTAGGAAGTATAATCCTATATATTTTTTTTCTGCCATAGAAATTCATTCCTAAGTGCCGTGTTTGGGTTAGCTTTGAAGGGGATGGGTTAGACTATAAAGTAAATGTTCATTATGGATCCATTTTAATATGCTTTTTCCCCCAAAAGGGAAGGATAATATACATTTGAAGCTGGAAAGAACTTTATAGGTCATTGGATCCAACTTTCTCTTTTTACAGATGAGGAAACTGAAGCTCTGAGAGGGTCACACAGATCATCTCAAACTATGAATGTTAAGAAATTTTGAAACCTGTTTGACCTTTCCTTATATAAGTTAATAAGTATTTAGCCTCCACTTCTATAGGTTAATAAATATTTAGCACCCACTAGGTGCTAGGCTCTATAGCATGGGTTTTTTAATGTGTCATAGGCCCTTTTGGTGAAGCTTAGTTTAAAATAAGTAATTTTTTTTCATCCAAATTCAGAAACCCAAGATAGAAATTTATTAGTGGGCCACAATGAACCCCTTGGGCCAAATATAAAAGAAGAATAAGGTAGGGACACTATTGCATTTAAGGAACTACAACCTAATATGGAAGAGAACACACATCAAAGTCTGTGCCTGTGTGCACACACACAATGTATGTGTGTGGGGAGAGACAGACAGAAATGAAGAGGGAGGTGATACAATATGTGATTAAGCACCCAAATAAATTAAGTAGGAGAGACCAGTAAAGATTAAAGTAGTATTATGAATTATGGTTTAAAGAATAATGAAGATTAGGAAAGGAGGAAATGGAATAACAAATTTTTATCCTATTCTTCATCTCACTCCCCTTCTACCCCCTACACACACACACACACACACACACATGTTGAAATTATTCGGTACAAATATATTGTATTTCACTACAAAAATACCCTAGCTCTCTGTGGTAATACCCTATTCTTTTCCTAAAGCTACAAATGGACTACAATGTTCTCAAAGGGACCTTGCCCTTTTGCTGGGGAAGAAAAAATATGCTATTCCTAGGATATGAGATTCCTGATTTCTCTTATCCTGTTAATGCCTAAGTAGGTTTAAGTTCTTAATCCTTAAATGCATGGAGAAGAGTTGGAAATCATAATTCAGCTAAAGTATTTGTCAAAGAGCACTAAACTAATAAGTGCTTGTTCCCACACCAAAAAAAAAACATTTTTTATTATGGTTGCACTTTAATACTTTTTTGTATTTATAATAACTAAAATTTGAAATTAGCAAATTATATTTTTTTCCCTTTAAACACCCCCTATTGAGAGAAAAACACTTTTGTGTGAAATCTGCATAGACATATATTTTTAGATAAATGCTAGATGAAATAATTTGTTTTGCTTAACACCCTAATTTTCCTGCATTCATGTAGGGAGGGATTATAGCAGAATGAACAAAGAAAACTTTCAAAATCTACAAAAATATCCCCTTGCAACTCTCCCTCTTCCTCACCTACCCAAGAATCCAGTAAAAAAAAAAAGCTAAACAAAAATTTGCCATTCCCTTTATATATTATCTCTTTCTATTTAAATCTTGTTGTCTTAAGAAAATACTCACTACTATATATCAAATGCCATAGACATATCTAAGATTATATATGTGTATGTGTTTGTGTGTTCAGATGACAGGGAAGATCAAGTCTAGCGTTTAAAAGGAATATAGAAGAAATAAAAATTTTTAATAGAACCAAGAGAAGCAGCTAGACAATCAAGTAGATGTTGGGACTGGACTTGGAATCACAAGATTTAAGTTCAAACCCTTCCTCAGATATAGTAGCTATGTGGTCGTGGACAAGTCATTTAATCTCTGTTAGTCTAAGTTGTCATTCAGTCATGTCCAACTCTCCATGACCCCATTTGGAGTTTTCTTGGCAAAGACAGTGAAGTAATTTGTTATTTCCTTCTCCAGACATTTTACAGAGGAGTAACTGAGGCAAACAGGGTTAAATGACTTGTGCAGAGTCACATAGCTAAGAAGTGTCTTAAGCCAGATTTGAATTCAGGAAGATATCTTTCTGACTTTAGGTTCAGCCTTCTATCAACTGAACACCTAGTTTCCCATCAGTCCAAATTACCTCATCAGTAAATGGGGATATTAATAGCACCTACTTCATTATGTAAGGATCAAATGATGTGTCATATGCAAAGTGCTTAAGTTGCTATAGAAATGCTAGCTATTATTATGAAGATTGTAATGGTCCATCTAATTGTTCAAGAAGGGGAAAATCCAGAGCTATTATTAGCACTTGATTATCATAGAATAATATCCTTAAGTTTACAGGTATTTGATTTATAAATTATAATAAATTTGGCGTGTCCTATTGAAGGGCTTAGATATAATAGAAGGATCTATAGTTTTTGAGGACCTGACAGATTGAAATGGTTAGCATTATATAACCTATTCTGGTGGATATGATTATTTAGATTCTCTCTTCTTTTAATAAAAACTACTCCACAGTTTACTTCATGAAATATTATTCTCATCTCTGTTTTTATTATTAAAGACACTTTGGTATCTATTTCAAACCTCTTTTATTAAGAATTCAAAGTAGGAGATAATAATAGATTTGGAAAAAAACTTAAAAACTCCAAATTCCATATGACTGGTTAGACAAACTCATTTGCATGAATTTAATTGGTAAGCTAATGTGTGTCATGCTATTAAAGAATGCTGTAAGATGAGTTATTGTCTATTGAGGTTTGTGTAAACTCACCTGATTGGTTAGATTAGTTAATCTTTTGTTTTATTTCTCAATTCCCTTGAAAACTGACCTTAACAACTCGAAATTCTTTGCCAAAAGAAAATCTGACCAACTTCATTCATGTTTTTTCTTTCTTTTTTAAAAAAATTATTTATTTTATTTTAATTTGTGGAATAAAATAAGCATTCCCATAACATTAATGACTGCACCTGAAAATAGCAAATCTATTATGTGCAACTTGCTACTACTTTTAAATATATACTATAAATTTTTTTCTCCTTTTCTCTTTCTTTCCTCACCCCACCATAGAGATGGCTACCATTAGACACCAATAGGCATGTATATATGTATATTTATACCCAGATACACACATATATTTAAAATCATTCTATGAATACTTCTATTTGTTAGTTCTTTCTTTGGATACAGGTAATATCTTTCTTCATGTGAACTTTGTAGTAATCTGGGTATTTATATTAGTGAAGATAATCTAGTTGCTAAAAATTGTTCTTAAAACAATATTGCTGTTATTGGATACAATATTCTCTCTTTCTTGCTTCTTGCAGTCATTTCTCTTTTAGTTCTTTCCCTTAGTAGGTGCCTTGGGAATCACATTTACTTAACACAATCCTCTCCAACTTTCCTTGATCTGTCTAGCTCCTCACTCCATACTGAGGCACTTTGCTTCAAGACTCATTTATGAAAGTTTTCTTTCTTTTGATTTTAATAGAAACTTCACTTTGATAGTAACAACAGCTCCTTTTCTTTATTGGTTTAACGTTTACCAAGTGCTTCCCTTCCAACAACTCTGTGAGGAAAATATTATTATCCCTATTTTACAGAAGAAGAGGTTAAGTGACTTGCTGCTGATCAAAGCACCTAGCAAATCTATGTCCAATTATCCTTCCCTGACAGCACTGTCTCAGGCCACTGAAGCTGTTTTGAGGGGCTTCAATATTTCCACAGGAGAAATAAACAAGCAAATAATGCTAAAACTAATAGGCCTTTATTACTGTTAAGATTTATAGGATTCAAAGGAAAATTCTTAGTTTAAGGCACCAACTTGATTAGGGATTAGGGAGAAGAGGAAAACAGGGATTTTTGGGACTGATTTTCAGTAAGGAGAATTACCACTTATATGGAGTTCTGGGGAAAGATTTTTGTGAGGGAATACTATAGCAAAGATAGACTATGGCAATAAATACTAGCAATCCTCTTCATTCTCCAAACCAAAGGTTTTGTAAACCTACCCCAACAACACTTTAAATGATAAGATGACACAACACAAAAAAATGGAAAAAATGTTGCTAAACTTCTTTGTTGTAAATAGGTAACTTGAAAATTCATAAGCTTTTTAAGCTACAGCTTTATGAAGAGTCATAACATCAGAAATATCAAAGAGTACTTTTAAGTGGTGAATCTCATCAAGTAAATGCTAAATATAGATTCAAGATAAAGGAATGCATAAGCTCCTAAAAAGTTCCTATAAAGTAACATTTTGTATGTACTATTTTCTTTGGCTTACATTATATATTTGTGAACACATTCTGTGCGTGTATGTGTATATGTGTGTTTATGTGTGTAGGTGTATAGGGTGTAAGTAGAGAGTAGATTCCCAAGAAAAACAGTTTATCTTTATATGCATAGAAAATTAAATTCAACTCAATAATAATAATAATAATAGTTGATATAAAAATTCTTTTCTAGATGCTTAATCCCTGTGCTAAAATAAAAAATACACAGGATGACAAAGGGCAGGTAAACATAGAAGTATGCTTCCAGGTAGAATGTAACAGTGATAACTTAAGTGTTAAGAGAAATTTAAGGGAATGATAATTTTGGGAAGATGGTAAGAGTAGTTCAGAAAATTCCAAACTTCACATTTCTTCTGCAAACAGACAGAACATCATCACAAAAAGAATGGGGAAAGACTTAAGGAGTTTTATAAAAACTAGGTAAATTTTCTTGAAAGAGATAGCACCCAAACTTGGTTGTAAGAAAAAGTTTTTCTGCAGATAAACAACTGGAGGGAGAACATACTTAGCACAGATAGTCTCTATGAGTATAATGAAGATTTTGAGAATAGAGAGATTTATCATGCATGGGATTAATAAGATAAATGCACAGTTATTTTTAACATAAAAAGATGTTCTAAATCTACTATTATGATTGCTAGATCAGAAAGAAGAATACAGAATTTGTATTCTTAGGCTTTGGATTTAATAGCAAAGAGCATAATTATTAAATCTATCTAACCACTCCACACTTTAAATTGTTCATACCACTTGATCCACTAATTATTAAAAAAAATACGCTAAAGAAATCAGAGACAGAAAGATAGCTCCTATATATAAGTACATACAAATATTTATAGAAATACCTTTTGTAGTAAAATACAGAATTATTGGTAGGATCAAATAATATAATATGTGTAAAGTCTTATGTAAATCTATTTATACTATATACAACTATAAAATTAGCTCTTGTTATTACTGATATGATAGAATATTATTATATTGCAAGAAATAAATATGAAGAATTTGGAGACATGGAAAAGCTTGCATGAACTGGTATATGATGAAGTAAAAAGGATTAAGTAAACAATATCAACAGTAAATAGAATGCCATAAACATTAAAATGCTAATTGCCATGTAATTGGAATGAAAATCTTGGATCTAGAAATATCAAGGGGTATATGTTTTACTGTCTTCATTTTTTACCACTGCAGTGATAATAGTATTAACACATTTATATGGTGTTTCAAATTTGCAAAGAAATTTGCCTCTCATTTAGCCTCCGTTAGGGGAAGTACTATAGCAATTACTATTGCAGAGATGAAGAAAGAGGTTCGAAGGTGACCTCACTTGCCCATGGAATCCAAGGCATTAAGTAGACAAGGTGTAAGTTTGAAATTCGGATTTTTCTTATTGCAAAACTAGAAGTGAGGTAGCCATAAGCACGGGGGTTTGAAAATGATATTGGTCTTTTTATGTTTCGAGAAGAAAGCAAAGCCTTAATGTTTTTTTGGGGGTCTGCCTTCTCTTTAGAGATATCACATTCAGTTTGCTTTCTGGTGTCTTAAATGATTGAACTGCCTTGCACAGAATTTTTGTAATTTTTGTTATTACCATTTTCATTATCACTTTTTATCCCTTGTCATATTATTTCATAGTGTGAAAATGTCTCATCAGACAGAAAGGAATGTAATATTGCATTTTATTCTGGATGAAATTTAAAAAACAACCTTCCACAAACTTATACGCATGTTGACTTAGAAACTGTCAATTGCAATGGGAACTGGTCCCTTTTCTCTCTATATATAGCTCCCATCTTAGTTTAGGCCTTATCACCTCTCATCTAAATTACTGCAAGTCTCCTAAAGTTTCTGACTGGAGTCTCTTGACATTCCAGTCCATTTTACACACTGCTAACAAAGTAATTTTTTTAAATCCACAAATGATCATGTGAGTCCTCTTAACTGTCTAAAGGATTCCTATTGCCTGTAGTGTCAATTATAAGTTCTTCTGTTTGGATTTTAAAACCCTACAGAATTTGATTCCAACCTATATTTCCCATTGATCTTCTGTACTTCAATCATCCAATCAGTGGCCTTCTCCCTCTTCCTTATTCAGGACACTCTATTTCTTCGATCTCTACGGCTTTCCATTGGCAAATGTACCATGACTATAATGCAATCTTTTCTTTTGTCTTTTTTTTTTTTTTTTTTCCTTTTAAGATTTAGCTCAGGGGACAGATAGATGGCGCAGTGGCACCAACCCTGAAGTAAGGAGAACCTGAGTTCAAATCTGGTCTCACTTAACACTCCCTACCTGTGTGATCCTGGGCAAGTCACTTAACCCCAATTGCCTCAGGAAAAAAAAAAAATTAGCTCAGGAACCATCTTCTACATAAAACAACTACTACCATCTTTTCCAAATGACTTGTATTTAATTACTTTATTATTGATCACTTTATTTGTACTTATTAATTTTGTATTTATACTATATATAATTTTATGTGTTTGTCTTTCTCATTAGGCTTATTTTAGATGGGGATTATTAACTTTTTTGCAGTTATATTCTGTGTCCAGCACATAGTAGGTACTTAATACTTGTTGATTATTATTGCTTTCTTAACTTTGCATCATTTTATAAAATTTTTTTAAAGATTTCTTTTAATTTTTCATACTGTTCAATCTTAATTACATTTTCTTAATGGACCACAATCTATTTAACCATTCCCCTGTGTAATATGTTTTAAAATATGAATGAGCAAGATCATACCTACTAGGCTTTTTTCTTAAAGCATATCCCCTGATAGTACACATTTTTTTTCTATAGAAATTTCATTGTATTTCATCCAGTTCTATGTAGAAGCTCCTTGACATTTAATGGATATTGCAAAGTAATTGAAATTACTTTGGGGAATATTGCTATTTTTTCTTTATTAATCAGATCCAACCATGAACATTGAATATTTTTTCAATTATTCAGGTCTTCACTTTAGTTACTATCATTTCATAATTGGCCTCATGTATTCAATGAATGCTTATAGCTAGATTAAATTTCAACTGTTTGTCATTTTTTGTTATTAAAAATAGAATGGTTTACTTTTGTGTTTTCTTGATTTTTTTATGGTGGTAAATAATATTATGAATTATTTTGATTGGCTAATCTTGAGATCTTGCTATGCAAAAGTCACAGTATAGGTATAACTAAGTAGATATGTCTTGAGTGGGTAGAAATTTGACTTACCCAAGGTTTTATACTTGGCAAGTGTCAGAGGTAAGATTTTAACTCTCTTTTTCCTGGCTTCAAGCCCAGAACATTCTTTTCCCATATCTATTACTTCTATAATATTCCTTATTAATATTTTTGAATTGTTTCATACCATTTATTTTATTTTTAATTTTGTAGATTTTTGTTTTTGTTTTTAAATTGCAATATACTTTTCTCACTCTCCTTGGTAGTAGCTTTATGTATAAGCTTAATTATTTATTTCTTCCATTTTCTTTCAATTTCATTAGTGTTCAATTATATAAGTTTATCTATAAGAAATATTTTTATTAAGAAGCAGCTGAGAGTAGTAAAAAGAATACTGGGCTTGAAGTTGGGCCGACCCAAATTCAAGTCTTGGCTCAGATACCTATTGACACTATAATCTTGGGAAGTCTTCTAAGTAAGTCTCAATTTCCTTCTTTATAAAATGAAAGTGTTGGTGATTGACATAGAACAGGACTTAAACTTTTTACACTTGTGATGCTTTTTCATCCAAGAAATTTTTGCATGACCCCAAGTATATAGGCATGTAAAATAGGTATACAAATCAAACATTTACTGATAATAAATCATCATTTTTCAACTCCTATATTCAGTTACATGACCCCACATGGCTCTGCAACTCAGTTCAAGAAGCTTTGATATAGAGGACTTTTAAAAATCCCACCCAAAGTATAAATCAAAATTCTCTGATAATTCAGTTTCATTTCTTTGGATTTTTGATAGGTGACATATTTGATATATCATTATCACTGGCATTGTCCTCTAAATATTGTTATTGTTTTTCTGTTTGATTCTTTAATTCAATCATCATTAATTAATTTTTAATGTAGTTTTATAATTTTGAGTTTACACAGGACTTCTTTAGGATCTACATTTGTTTGTGTGTGTGGTAGTGCCATGTAAACTTAAAAAGAATATATAAACCATATGTTTATTTGGGGATTGAGCAATAGCTGGGAAGGAAGACACCAGAGCTGTGATTTCAATGGCACAGGGAATTCTTGATGAGGAAACTCTCTTTACTGATGCAGATGTTCGGCAATTTATTATTTTTAGAAAGCAAACTAGAATACAGAGATACTATGTGATTTGCACAGAATCACACAACCAGTATAGGTGAAGATCAGAACTTGAATTGTGGCTCAGAGGCATACGCTCTACACTTCTGGATTCTGAATTAGTAATTCTCATTGTTGAGGTTTTGCCTACTTTTTATTATAGGCAGACATTTTGCTTTGAGGATTGAAACTCTCATCTTTTATCCTTTTTTTCTTTTGATATTGTTTTCATCTGTGTTAAATTAAAATATGTATGTATATTGAAGTATGAAAAATATAAAATTATAACTCAAAGTCCACTGTTCTTGTTTTGTATATAGTTGTAGACTGTATTCTTACACATGGAAGTACATATGTAAATAGAGGCTGGATAGTACAGTGGATAAAGAATTGGGTATAAGTTAGGAAGATTGAGATTTCAACCATATTTGACAGTGTGTATAACTCAGAAAAATCACTTAATTTCTGTGATCCTTAGGAGAGTTCCTGTGGTTTCTTTACTTAGTCATGGAGGGGTAATAATCTATATCATTGCCGGGAGGATCCACATTAGTAGTTATCCATGCTGAAATCACAGAGTGTATGTTTATTTTCATGTATGTTAAATCTTAAGTCTAAATTAGCACCTGGAAAATATCATTATTTTCTTTAAGAATCTATCATTTACTTTGTTTGGATATTGCTTAGGGTGGGATTGGTGGTATATTTTTCTTGATAATTTCTTTAAGGACTTTTTTCTTGTAGTCTTTATTTCAAACAATATAATTCTACTTTTAAGTTATATAATTTTAAAAGTCTAATGCTATTTTTTATATGTCTTAAGACTTTTATTGAATTTTGGTTCAAGTTAAACATGTGTTCTTTTGTTATTTTTTGAATAGTAGAATGTTATTGTCAGACTATAAATGTCTACCTACATTTGTGCAGGGAATTTTCTCACTCAATATTCTAATGTAATCATAGACCTAAATCCTAAAGATATCTATTCTATTATAATTAGGATTTTCAAATATTTTTTCTTTCTCATTGTCTGTAGAATCTTAATCTTTTTCTTTATAATTATATAGCTTTTAATTATGTAACTTGAGGAATTCTAGTTGAGGTTGCTCTTTTTTGGAGTCTTATACTTTGGGTATTTTCTCTAATTGAAAACACTGTCTGGTTTTCTTTTCATCTTACTGTCTTTTGGGATACCAATTTGACTGATGTTTTACATTTTGTTTTGTCTTTCAAACCAAAGTGGCATATCCATTAGTTGTTGTTTTTTTTTTTTACAAAACTTTTTACAGAAGGTTATAACAAGCATTTATTTTTTTTTATCTTATACAGTTATTTGTTAAACTTTATTTTTTAGTGTTCATATTTATAGTTTTAGTTAGTAGATGTTATTTTGCAGTTTTATTTATATCCTTTTAAAACAATTAGATTTTTCCATTAATTCCTTTAAATTTTGATTTATTTTATAATATAATTGCTCCTTTGAACTTTGAGGTAGAAAGTTTTATTCATACTTTGGAGACAGTGAAGTCCAGTGACAAGATATCTCTGAGATCAGAAAACTTGGCTTCAACTTTCATCTCTGACATTTACTACCTTTGTGAGTTGGGGCAAATCACTAAATTCCTTTATTCAAAGATTCTTCACATAAAATGAATGACTAGACTTGATGGTGTCCACAGTCTCTTTCTGCTCTTTTTCACTCTACTCTATTTTATTCTATTCTATTCTTCTACTGTAAATTTAGAATTCTAGCTTAACTTTCTGTCTACAGAACTTTTGGGGTCTAGTTATAGATAATGATGAGAAAATGGTGAATTCCTTAAGTTTTGGAGAGCAATGTAAGGCCCTCTCCATTTAAGGAAAAAGTAGTGAATTTTTTAGGACAGATTACAATAGGAGATTTTCAATGAGACTTAAGAGTGTACTGGAGTTAGCACAAATCAGCCAGACTTGGGAGGTTTTTGCTGTGACCCTGACAACTGGCAAATTCTGACAATCAGGGTTTGACTCGTTTTTTTTTCTGATTATCTAAACTATGAAGAAAATGTTAATAATATAAATTAAACTTTTAAATGTATATTTTTGGGGGGCAGGAGGGAACCAGTCATTATATATTTACTAGCACAACCCTTGGTGAAATCTAGCAGGGAGAGATCCCCAGTACTCAGCCACACACTTTTTTTTTTTAAATTTTTGGGAAAATTCCTACTTTTTAGTCCTTGCTTAGAAACCATGTGGAGGAGGAGAGTCAGGTACATCAAGGAATTCCTTTTACATTTTTTAAAAGGAATGGTATGGGGCAAGACAGCCCAGGTATTGTCTGTGCTGTGTTTGGGGTAGGGAATTATACTCCAGTTCTTAAGTAAGGGGGACACCTTAGGATTGTGTGAGATTTGAGTACCTGAAGCTTTCAGTGAGTAGGCCTTTGTGGATATGGGAGAAGGCCTCAATTATGGTCTCTCCAGGGTTCTCTTCTAGGCCTCTGAGCCAAAGCAAGGGAAGGGACTGGATAGCCAGTCCTTGAAGTGCCAGGGTAGAAGGGGAGGTCCCATGTATGAAATGCCTATGTCATGGTCAGGTAAATATTGGGACTCCAGGGTGGCAGATCAATTTAGTTCTCAAAGCAATGACTGTAGATTATTATATCACCTTTTGCTAAATTATTTATGATTTTTAAAAAATTCTTTCCCCTTCACTTGACCCTCAAACTTTTTTCTCTTTTTTTTTGGTTGGACACTATTTCTCAATTTATTAGGGGATTTGGCTTCTTCCTGATTTACTTTTACAGAAGCTGGATAAGATCTTTTTTATATCTATTAAGTTTTTTTTTCTCTCTCCAAATTTATGTACTTCTCTTCTGCCAGTGTAATCTTTTCCTTTAGTTTACATAATAATTGATTTATGCTATTGCTTCAATTAGAAAAAAAAAACATAGGTGTGTGTGTTGCATGCAAGAGAGAGAGAGAGTGTGTGTGTGTGTGTGTGTGAGAGAGAGAGAGAGAGAGAGAGAGAGAGAGAGAGAGAGAGAGAGAGA
>JAJPUD010008744.1:62444-84257 GCA_023553655.1 Myrmecobius fasciatus
AGAGAGAGAGAGAGAGAGAGAGAGAGAGAGAGAGAGAGAGAGAGAGAAAGTCAACTCAAATAGTTTGCCAAGATCCTAGCAAACCAAACCAGATCATCAGGTAGTTGTTTTTACTTGATTCTGATGCAAATTGATAAGAAAATGACATGAATATGTAACTTCTCTAGTAGCTTTCTGAGATTCCTTTGTTTGTTTGTTTGTTTATTTATTTATTTATTTCATTTTTAGTTGCCTCTGACCCTTATGGCTGTATTGAAGGACATTTATTTACAACAGCCATGTTTTCCAACTACAGATATGGCATGTCCCCAATATTTACAGAAAAGGCCAGTAGTTTAAAGAGAATTTGCCTAAAAATGGTGTATACTCATTATTCTTCAGTCCAGGGACATCATATTTATTTATTATTAAAGAAGATTTATTTTTTATTAAAAAGAAGATTTTTTTGAGCTTTTTCTTTGTGCTATCACATGTTAAATAGGCAAGCAAATGCAGCTGTCAGTTACTGTCACAAATGTCATGCTATTCTAGACAAATATCTAACTTCACTGTTAGAAAGTTCACCTGGTCTAAGCTTATATTTATTTTTTTTTAATTTTCTTATTAAGTAGAGATTTATTAAACTTTTAGAATCGACCTTCTAAAAAATCTAAATAAAAGGGGGAAAAAAGGTCACTCTGTGGACAATTCATTAGCACCTTAGTAATTGTTGCTGGGTTAATACAGACATATTTTTAAGAGGTCCATATTCCAGGTACAAATTCCATGAAGCCTAATAACTCTTCTCTCCCACAAGGTCTATAGAACTGCTATGCACTGTTGTATAAAACCTGAATGATCTATTAGCACCATGCCAGAAAACTGAATTGCTTCCACTTGAATTATCTCAGGAAGATCCTGAAGATTAGCTGGCAAGAAAAGATACCAAAAATTGAAGTCCTCTCTAGAGCTGAACTGCCAAGCATTTAAATTCTCTTGTAGAGAATGCAACTCTGTGAGCTGGCCACACAGTTCAAATACCAAATGCATGGTTACCCAAAAGACTATTCTATGAAGAACTAGCACAAGATTAAACATTCACATGATGGTCAGGAGGACTTTAGTATTAACTCATGTTGGACTAATCAGCCACAGCTGAACAAACAGTACTCTGATTCCAGGATCATGATGTTAAAAAACAAAACAAAACAAAACAAAACAAAAAACTTTGATGCTTAAAAACATGATAATTTCAAAAACAAAGAACAAACAACAACAAATCCCTCTAAACCTTATAAGTCTTTCTACTACAATTTAACTACTTGAGCCCAATATAAGTTTCCATTAGGGTAAGTATTATGGATAAATTAAGCTCTTATTATACTTTCTTCTTACTGTGAACAATGCATTGTTGATAACTATATCATAGAAAATTATATTTAGATGAATGTAGTAAAGAATCTAATTTTTCCATCTCTTATTTGTTTTTTAAATCACCTTTAAAGCTAGACATAAGTATGAAAACATATTACTAAACATATATACCAATATTATATTTATAAATATGTCATATATACACACATACTAATTATGCTAGTATCTAAGTCTTTGGTAATATATTGGGATAATGTTTTGAGATTCAGTCTCGGACAATTATATACTGCATTTACACAAAGTAAATGAGCCAACTTAAAAATAAATGCAATTACTCCCCAAATAGAATGGGAACTATATTGCTTTACTTCTAAATAAATATAGCAAGGTATATTTTCTATTCAATTTATTTTAAAATAATAAACAACTCAGACATTTATAAAGTACTTATGTTCTAGACATTGTATTAGGTTATATACTAAAGTGATATAAGAGAAGGTGTAACATTCACAGATAAGTAAATATAGAACATATAAAAATAAATGCAAAATAACTTAGGGCCACTTACAAGTGGAGACAAGAAAAATTCTTTTAGAAGAAATAGCTTTTGAATTGAACCTTTTGAGAACTTAATAATTTCATTGGGTTTTCCTGACTTCACTTTCTTCTCCACTTCAGTCCCTACCTTCTTTCATGCCATTCATCTTTCTAAGACACAGAAATGGTCATCTCACCTTTTAATTAAAAAAATTAGCTTCAATAATTCCTCACTTTCTCCTTAGTGAAGTTCTAACTTCTGACCATTAAAGTGCATGCCCCGAAAATACCAGAAGACAGAACAATCCTAACTTTCCACACTTATCTCATGATATTTTCTGACATGATCTCTTTGAATTTGTACAACTCATATATAACTATACATTGTACAACTATACATATAACTATATATTGTAGTATATATATATATATGTATATATATATATATATACACATATATATACTCACACATATGCCCATTTAAGCAATCCTTTCACTGTCTTGCTTCCTTGACTTTTCCTACATTGTTTCCTATCCAAGGATTTTCTTTGTCTCCATCTTAGTCTACAGGAACTCATTTTATAAAATCCAACTAAGATATTACCTCCTCTAGGAAGTCTCTGATTAAACCTCCATTCCGTCACTTTTTCCTCTCAGATTTCATATATAGCTTTGTTTTCTTCTTCTCCAATGCCAATTAATGTAGAGGCCAGCTCAATGTCTATCCACAGTGTCTGTCCAAGATATATGTACATATGACAAGTACTAGAGAGGTACAATCAACTCTATAATGTGTTCTGAATAAGTTATTTTTCATCTACTTTGTTTTTCCCATGTTTTATTACATTCAATTCAATGTGATTGCAAAATTTATTTTGCGAAGCTCACTTTCCACTTGAAAAGGAATCTTTGAATGATCATATATCTACAGAAAATTACTCTAATATTTGTACTTTGTACTGTTTCTAAGACAATGCATAAAACTTTCAATCATGTGCTTCTGTGTTTTATATATTGCTTGATATCAATAATTAGAAAACCATCAACTACATTTGTCTATTCAAAAATAGTGTGATTTTAACATATATAATGGGAGACATCTTGTTTCAAGACACTTTGCATTTTGCTCTCCTGAGTCAAATGTGTTTTTGTAGTCAACAAATGACAAATGTATATACCTACTTGTCAACTGTATGACTGTAAAGATGGATTATGTCATAGGACATAATTTATGAAAGCCTGCCTATTCCTGTCTTATTAATATTCTCATAATGATTCCATGAAGTTGTGAAAGTAGGCATATAGATCTATAGCCATTGATATATTCTTTGTCATCTTTTTTTGTGGGTATATGTTAATACAGGTTAAATTTTTCCCCAATTATTTGATATTTTTCCCTCCAAATATTACAAGGATCATAACCTTGAATGTCTCAATATTGTGTCACCTCTATAATAAACCTCTTCTGGGAATATCTGATCTGATTTAACTGCTCTTCCAGTTTGTTTTCACAAGTGTCATTTCTAATTTTCTCATGAATCACATTAGAGAAATATGGTGTTTAAATGTCATGTGACATGGAATCTCTAATGGCATTATCATATAATATTAAGGATTCTAGTTATCTTTGTGCCTCTTTTCTTCCTTTTAGGTTATTAGCTCCAATGTGGGTAAATATTATGTCTGAATATGTAAATTATTTGAATGTGTAGCATAAAGTACTGTTTAACACATTTTTCTTGAGTCAATAAATGGACAGAAGGTAGGGAACAAAGTACATTTCAAAATAAAAAGAAGTGCATTTGCTTTGAGGTTTTCCATTATGATCAGGAGGTCCTTTTTAAAGTCTGAGAAGAAGGGGGGAAAACTGCCCAAATTAACTTGTAATCCAAATACTGTATGGAATAGTAGATATGACACAGAAAGAAAAACAATGAGAGCAAGTGTGTTTAATATTTTTAGGAGAAAGCTTCAGAAATAAGGATAATACTTCTTGCCTCAGATAGTACCAAATGCTTGGAATATTGATAATAGAAAATAATGTCGTCTTGAACCAAGTGGAAGAATTACTAGACCATGGCCCTTAGAATTGGCCAGCATATTTCTGGATCATGCTGTTCCTGGGCTAAACAGGAACAAGAGATAGAGGAGGAGTAAGGAACAGATTCAGTTGAAAGAGATTGTTCCTTAATTTTCTTATAATAATCAGTTTGAACCCCTCTTCAGTATTTATTGTATAACTTTTTTTGATAGTTATTTATGTTTCTGGCTAAAAACTTCTTTTTCTTCACTGTAAAGTCCTCAAGGAAAGAGGTGATATCTTATTTATTTCATATCTCTTACATCTGTCATAGTGGCTACCATGAGCAAGTATTCCTTCTATGACATCTGAAATAAATGGTCATCCATTTCATCCAGGCTTCTCTTGAATACAACTATTGATGAAAATTCACTCTCTTATACACCATCCTAATCCACTTTTAAATAATTCTAATATTAGATTTTTTCCCTTATATTAAAATAGAATTTTTAAATTCTATCCATTTATTCTACTTGCATCCTTTGGAGCCATATAAAATAAGACAAATTCCTAGAAGGAAGCTCTATCTAACTTCTTTGATTGGTATTTGACTAAATATTTTCATTCCCCCTTTCCCATGAGAAAAGAAAGAAGTCTTCTCTTCTTTCCCTTGAAGAACATATACTCTATTCTTTTAATTGATCCTTCTATGGTGTGATTGCAAGCCCATATTCATCTATTCCAATTAAACAGCCGTTTGCTATTTTCCTCCTTAAATGGTATTGTTCAGAACTGAACACAACATTTCAGATATTGTCTGACCAGGGTAGAGTATAGCCAAATGAATTTTACTTACATTCTGGAATACATTTTTATATATACACACACACAGTCTTTCTCTTATATAAATATAACATATATATATATATATATAGTTATACACACATATACATATAATAGACATGCATACATATATACATATGTTTGCAATTTAATTAAATCTCACTTTGTCTGAGTATGTTTGTGTATATATATATGTGTGTGTGTATAAAATTAATTGAGTCTCAGGTTACATATTTATAAACAACCTGAGACAGAATTAATTTTTTTGTTTCCATATTTTAATACTGACTTAATACCAACAGTCTATTAAAGCCTTCATTTCCCTATTTTTAGTCATGCTTTTCAGATTTTGTACCTGTGAAGTTGATTCTTTTTAATTCATGTTCAGAATTTTATATTTTAACTATTAAATTAGACTTGATCCATTTTTTTTACAACTTTGATTCTTTTTTTGGAGGGTTCCAATTCTATCTCATGATGAATGAGCTCAACTGTAATATCCAACTTTGGATCATTAGCCAATTTTAAATACATTCTATCTAAACTCAACAAATGTGTGTGTCAAATTGAAACAATAAAAAACCCAAATTATTTTTGGTGGTTTGTAAGTTCAACAGGGGTTCACGAGTTTGACATGGTAACCAGAAAAGATGAGTCCATATAAAAGAGAAATAAAGAGAAACACTAGAAGGTGATAGTCCTGTTGAACTTGGCTCATTTGGAATATTATGTTTCATTATGAATGCTACATTTTAGGAAGGTCATTAATAAAACACAGAGCTTCCAGTGAAGGGGAACAAAGTTGGCAAAAAGCTACAAGGTCATGTCATATGAAGATCAAAAGAAAAGGGGATACAGTACAAGTATTTGCTCAATAGAAGGTAAAAATGTGGTGTATTTACTATAAAGACTATCCTAGAGTTGTGTAAGAGAAATTTAGTAATAAGATTCAAAGATGTAATAGCCCTATTGTATAGATCAGACTGCATTTATGTACAATGATTCCTTTTGAGTGCTGTTTTACTGGACACGGAAAATAGCTCTGACTAGGAAATCAAGCTATTAAAAGTATGTCATATAAGGAACTGGGGCCCTGCTTTCACTTAGGTCTCTTCCCATCTGCCTTAACGATTTCTTTCCATCCCAAACGATTTTTCCAACCCCAAAAGCTCTGTCCTGGACTCTCTTGTCTTTTATTGCCATGCTATTTGTGCTTGGTGATCTCATCAACTTCCATGGATTCAGCCATCGTCTTTATGCAATTGAATCTAATCTCTCTCTTGTCTTCTAGTTGGCTATTGGACATCTAAAATTCAATATATACAAAATGCATTCCCTATCTTTCCCATAAAACTTTACCTTCTTCTTAACTTTCCTATTGCTGGTGAAGGTACCAGTATCCTTCTAGTCACCAAGGCTTGTAACCAAGGCATCATCCTTCTCATTCTGCCTCACCCAAGCCCCATCCATCTAAACCCACCACCCAATCTTCTTGATGCTACCTTCATAGCATCTCTTGTATTTGCCCCCTTCTCTCCTCTGATGCTACTCTACTGTTATAATACTCTGTTGCAGGCTCTCAGCTCCTCACACCTGGCCAATTATGCAGTTGCCTAGAATATTACCTAGTTGGTCCCTTTACCTTAAGTTTTTCTCCATTCCAATCGATAACTTCATGAAGTAGATCAAAATGAGTTTCCTAAAGCATAGGTTTAATTATATCAACTCCTATCCCCATTCCTTAAAATTCCAGTAGATTCTTTTAGGATAAAATCTAAACTCTTCTGCTTGGCTTTTAAGCCCTTTACAAGCTATTCCATGTCTATCTTTCTATTTTTCTTACATTATTCCTCACCATGTATTCTATGATATAGTGAAATTGACCTCCTTGCTGTTCCTCACACACACACACTCCATATCCTAACTCTGGGCATTTTCACTAGTTCTCCCTCATGCCTAGAATTCCCTTTTCCTTATCTTTACCCCATGCCCTTCTTAGAGTGTCAGTGAAAACCCACTTTCTTCAAGAAGCCTTTCCTGATTCTCTTAATATTATTCCCTCTGAGATTATCCCCAGGATATTCTTATGCTTTATATAGACAGAGTTATTAGCATTAGATTATTGAAATCCTTCAGAATTATAATATAGCCTTAGCTTCCTGACTGCCATATTTCACTCTCTATTCTTCTTGATCTTGCATTCCTGTAGAACTTTTTATTAAGTTTAGCACCCAAAGTCGATGAGTTTAGGTGTTATGCATATGAAATTTGTGAACAATCCAAAGTACTGTAAAATAGCTGAGTTCATACCTTGTGCTGAAATTTGGGGCTCAAAGAATTCAAAACACTAGAAAGAAGGGCCAAACCTAAATGAGTAATTATTAAAGTTCCATACATATAAAAGAAAATCACCTTTATAAATAAAAGATCAGGAAAACATGGCTTAAAAATGTGAAGAAGAGGACTTCAATGATTTCTTAATAGAGAAAATTAATAAATAGAAGTATGTATAGAATGTTACATATATGTATATATATATTTATGTATATACAGAACACATATTTGTGTCTAATGATAATCATCCCTAGGATGAGGGAGGAAAGATAAAATGGAGAAAAAAGAAAATAAAGACATTTACATAATAACTTTATTAAATATTTAAAAGGAATAGCCAATTGTACATAAAAGAATTAGTTTCATATACAAATATCTTCTTAGACTATATTATGAAAATGTTTGATTTATTTCATAAATTAAAAATAAAATAAATAAATATATATAGAGGACATTTCTTTCATTGGATAGGAAGTTAAAATACCTGAAATATAAGTTCTCCTTTAGTTCTATATAACCCAAGGAGTTGTGAATTCTATAGCATCTATGGGGCTTATTTTGTAGCATTGTCATTATTTTATTGTATTACAGCATAGTCAGGATTGTATGTAGGTGTGTGTGTGTGTGTGTCTGTGTGTGTATTTTATCTTAATCATGTTGATATTTTAGAAATTTGGGCATTTTCACAGCTTGGGAGCAGGACTACTACTTGATTTTCCATTGAATCAGATATTCAAGATAGGTGGCAGAACACTTTGACTTTCTTAATGAACATTAATTGATGGACTTGGATGAAAATCTTTGCTGAGTATTACAAAACATGACAGCTTCTAGAATACAATATGATAAAACATTTCACCATGGCACTAAAATTCTGTTGTTTAGACACTGAAATCTATGATGTGAACTGGTTTGTTCTATGCTAAAATTCTTCATCTGCTGTTAAATCTTTTGGATTTAAGAGTTTGATAGTTTCAGTTTTAGCATTCAAAGCTCTCATCAGACCATTAACACAGGTAAAACAGCTTCATTCAGTTGTTCCATGAAAGGAATGTGATGCTACTGAATTATTATTTAATAGACTGTTTGATCTATCAAAACTCTCATGCTGATGTGGTTTTAATTGATATAATTAACTACAAAGCTGGATGCTGTTCTCTTACTCTCCCAACAAGCTGTTCATATCTAATGCTGATTCTGCCTCTTGGGGTTATAATCCTGATGTTACTATTTAGCTGCATTGGTCATTTTTTTTAAGTACTATACCTTCCACAGTGAAGATTGTTAATCAGTTTCTATCAAATCTAAAAATTATTCTCTATTTTCTTTCTAATGAAAAACCTCAGACTTTTTGACACTTTTAGATGATTGTGAGGGTGGAGTTGTCTTCAAGAAACCTTATTTAAACATATATATATATATATGTGTGTATATATATATGTATGTATATGTGTGTGTGTATGTGTGTGTGTACACATACATATATCACTAGCAAAGCTATGAACTTTTGGACAGCCTTTTTCAGAAAAACAAAATATTTTAAAAATTATATAGATGTTTCAAGGTGATTTAGCATGTTATATTCATTACAGCTTAGTTTTATAAAACATCGGATGACATAAGATTTTTTTTTTCCATTTTCCCTCTTCTTTCTACCTCTCTCAATGAAGATCACAAACCAAATTTTGTATTTTTGCCACTGTGACTCAGGTGGCTTAATGAAGATATATTTGAAGAGTTTTGTGTTTGTATTTAGAGAAGAACTAGCCTATTTCACAGCAGTCCATATGTTCCCTAAGGACATACTTATTTAAAAATATCCTTCAATGCAAAATTAGAATTGGACTCAATAGTAAAACTCAATGGCACTTAAGTGTGTGATGACTTAGGACTTCATAATTCCTTGTTTAAAAATACTAATTCTACTTTGAAATTATATAGAACTTTTTATATAGCTCAAAATGTTGACAGTTATAACTTCTCTATCATAAAAATTTATTCATTAGATGTGGGGAATATATCAAAAATTTAATTTTTTTATTGATCATGATACTGACACATGAAAAAGGGTTAATAATCTGTTGAAGTTCACAAAATAGACCCCTGTTAAAGCTGTGACTAGAGATTAAATATTTGGGCTTTTATTTCAATTAAATTCAATATGAGAAAGATTTATTCAGTGCTTTTTGTGTGCTAAACCAGATCTTGGGTTTACAAAGACAAAAAATGATAGTTTTGTTTTTGGTCTCTTCCAATTAAATATGTAAAATTAAATTCCAATTAAAATGTTCTTAGCATTAAACTTCATATTCTCCCCCCCCCCCCCATTAAAATGGAAAGGCCATATGACAGTGGATAGAGGGCCAGTCTGGAAGTCAAAAGGATTTGATTTCAAGTCTCACATGTGGTAATTATTGATTACATGAATACAACTTTCAGGGTCCCAGACTACTTCCCAAGACACTAAGTGGCAGAATTGTAATTATACTTCTACATTGATAGAGGTTTATTAGAAATTTGCTCTATACCAATAAAATGGCAGGGCCATATTTAAAAAAACACACACATTTACAACATTTGGATTCCTTAATTACATCATTCAATCCCTTGGCTGTTTATAATTTTAAAATTTGTTGTTATATTCTGGAGTTATTATCACATGGCCTTACTGATCATTTAATCAGTTATCCAAGCCTACTTTTTATCTCCAACATATTGCTTTTTGCAAACCTCTCTGCTTGACCCTTTATTCCTACTGCTACACTAGGATACACCCCCTTCATTGTTAGCTGTTTATACTGTTGTGATGGTCTCTGAAAAGGGATAATGGCCTTTGCTCCCTCACTCCTGTGGTCCATCTTTCATCCTACTGCCAAGAATAAGCCTTTTTTTTAGGGTAGGTCTTGTCATTTTACTTCTGCATTAAAAAAAGAAAATAGTCAATGACTTCCTAGTGCCTAAGTAATAAAGTCCAAACCCCTCTGTTTGACTAAGGAGATTTATACAACTAATTAGTCCTACCAGAGTAATTTTGCTTTCCTTTCTTTCACAAACTCTATACTTAAGCCAAAATGAACTTTTTTTTTTTCCTACTCTCTCCTTAACTCACCCTGTACACTGCCAGCTCCCTGTCTTGCTCATGTTCTCTATCTGCTCCTTGTCTTTGCCTGTGTCATTCTTAAGACTAACAACCAAAGTGTAACTCAGGAACTGCCTCTCATCTCACCAGTATTTTTGTTGGATTTCAAAGATTCATGCATTTATTTATTCAACAAACATTCGTTAACATGCCTACTGTGCACAAAAGCCTTACACCTTGCAGTAACAATTCTATATGCAGTTCAGACTGCCTCCCCAGAGGTTCAAAACTGAACGGAAAGCAACAATGTCTAGAGAAAAGGGGGAGGGGAAGTGCAAAGGAATAAGCGGGACAAACTACACAGAATACATTGCACTGTACTTCTTTGATTTAATTATCATTTGATACTTTGTATCACAGTTATCTGAGTGTATTTCTCATTCCCAGAGCCATGCCCCAAAGGAAACAAACATTTATTAAGCACCTACCATGTGCCAGCTACTGTGCTGGGCTTCCACAACCAGGAAATTTTGAGCCTGTTTAAACCATCACCAACCACATCTGTGGCAATCAGCAACAAATGGGGAGAATGCCCAGAAACTACTATATCAGAATATTGCAGAGCCATCACTAGAAAGTCACTCTGGTCACTTCCCATTTGTGCTAATTCTCCTTGCAAACTAAGTTTAGGAGAGGATGGCAACTTGGCTGAGTAAAGAGAGAACAAGCGTCTGAGCCAGAAAGGTGAGGGATCAAGGCCTGCCTCCGGCACTTACTGCCCGCATAACCTTTCTGTGTCAGTAAGCAATTCTCAGAGTATAAATTGCAAAGCAACTTCCCCTGTGCACTGAGGGAGGCAATGTACTTCTCTGGAGTTTTCTACATTTCTGAAATTTCAGTTCTTCTCAAAAAGATCAAGCTAGCAACTAAACACCAATTATTCTTCCTGATTTGAATTCTAGAAACTTGATTATTCCCTGTCTCCAGTGGGGAGATAATCTCTCCCCCCCCAAAAGGAAGAGATTGACATTGGTCTTAAACCCTTTTTAAAAAACCTCAAGGTATTATGAAAATGTTACAACTGGAAAAGACTTGGTGATTATCTAGTCAAACGTCTTCATTTTACAGCCACCAAAATGGAATTGATTTGCCAAAGGTCAGAAAAGAAACTTTATTCAACTGATATTGAAATGGAGGCTAAACTGAGGTAGAGTCCAAATCTCACAGACCTATAGATTATTGGAGTTGAAAGGGGCCTTTAAACGCACCCCAATTTTATAAGAGAAGAAAATAAAAGCCCAGAGTTAGTGTTAGAGCAGGCACTAAGACCTGAGAATTGTGTTCTCAGCCTTGCAAAGTAGGCCTGAGAAATGACAAACACTCAAGAAAATGAATCCTCTGGGAATCCTCTGGAAAATCCTAGCTTTTCCCAGGCATCCTCTATCCAAGCTCACTCACATCCAGGAAAACAGCCAAGTTACTGATGCTTTCCTTAGTTACTCCAGGCAATGGGGCTCTTCATGTACTTTCCCAGGAGCTCAAGGCCAGGCTCTCAATCCTAAGTGGAGCAGCTTCCTAGGACCAAAGCTACAGCAGCCCTATTGTATCACCACTAGGTTGCTTAGCTTAGGCAGTAGTTGAGGGTCCTGATAGCAGCTCCCATACCTCATAGAGTCTGAAAGTATCTTGGGTACACCATCTGTCCTATCTTCTCCATCTTCTTGGTCACTCTGAGCCTCCCCCTGCTCCAGTTTTCCCGATGGTTTGACTCTTCCTTCCTGCCCTTGTCCTGCAGGTTGACTTTGGAATCTATTTTTTTCTACTAGACTATAGTTTCTCAATGGTAAGAATTCTGCTTTATTTAAACTTTATCTTCCCTAATACCTAATATGCTGCTTTGTACATATGCTCAGTATAGGGAAAGTACTTAATAAATGCTTATTGATTAAACTAATGAATGAATGAAATAGAAGTGAAATAATGAAATTAGATTGAAAATATCTCAATTCCCGACCACCTCTTAATTAGCATGTGATATTGGGCAATTCGTTTCTCTTTCTGAGCCTCAGTTTCCTGATTTCTAAAGTGTGGATAGGCATAATTGTGCTATCTATGCCATAAAGTTGTTGCTGGAATTAAGTAAGCTAATATATGTAAAGCATTTGGTCTTTGTAAAGCTTTATATAAATGCCAACTCCTGTTATTTATTTTCTTCAAAGAACAACTGCTCCAGCATTACTTTCATGCTTTAACATGCTTGGAGGCTGTCATCAGTTTTCAAAATGAGGAATATTTCTTCTCATATCAAAGTAAATTTAGTAAAATCTATTCAGCAATATTATTTTCACAGAAAAATTGGATAGGGTCCATTTGTCCTGATTTGGCATTTCAGAAGGTTATACATTCAGAACATGCTAGTGGGACATAAACACTCTGCCACTGTCCTCATAGCACATCTTATTAATTAGCTAAAATTACAGAGGAACAGCCACTGTTTTGATTTGAACATCACTTGACTTAAAGCAAAAGAAAAGCACTATACATAGTAGATAATGAGGGTGTAATAATTTGAAACAAACAAGTTGGACAAGACTATTGGGATTAACATTAGTGCCACACAGAAAAACAACATAAGGCATATAAATCCAAGGGAAAAATACTCTTCCAATAATGTTAGTTTTTGAAGACTATAGGTTCATAGGATTATCGAGTAAAAGCTAAAAGGCATCTCAGAGGCCATATAGTCCAGTCTTTTCATTTTACAGAGAAGGCAACAGGCCTGGGAGGATAAGTGCTTTGCCCAGAGTCATAAAAGTTTGAAGTTGGCCTGTGATTTTTTCTACTGCACAAAAACAAATACCTCTCACTCTTCTTTTTATGTTACAAATGTATTTTTCATTTTTGTATTTCTGATCACTTAGAAATTGCTTAGAAAATGAGTGAATCTAGTCTAATGATAAAGGTTCAAAATCTATGCATTCTGAATAAAGGTTTTCCTAGAAAATCTCTGAAATGCTAACCAGGTATAAATCAGATAGGTCCAAAGAGGGAAAAATTATTTTTCCTATATTTTTTAATTTATATTTTCCTTGGAATTGAATTTTTAAAACTGTCACTCTGTTAATAGCAGTCTGGCCAAATGCAAAAAAAATCATTGTATATATAATGCATTTTAAAATATATTAAAGAAAAGCTAGACTTAGCAAGAGTTTATGGAACAAAACTTTGATTTCCAATTTGAAATTTCCAAATATAGTCTCTCCATTTGCTTCCATGCTCAGTTTGAGGACAAACAGATGACTATTGAATTCTAACAAGACTGAAGGGGAATAGTTCCTAGAGTTTCCAGAAACCCAAGACCAGTACAATAAAGTAGTTATTGACATGACCCACTGCATAGATAACAAAGATAGATTAGAAATAAAATGAAATGGTGTTTTGATACAGTAGGTCTATTAAGTTTGCTTAAAGGAAAGTTAGTATTAGGATATGTGTCCTCAAGGGAGCATGCTTGTAATTTAGAAATGGCCTATAACATATGATTAGAAATGACATTTTCTGGGTTTAGACCATGATCAAGGTAGTAAAATTTCCTGATGTCCTAGGATCAGAGATTCACAGAATCATAGAATGTTAGAGCTGTAAGAGATCTAAATATCATTTCATACAACTCCCTTATTTTATATGGGAGGCCTAAAAGAGTAAATATCATTAATCAAGGTCACATTAATTGTACATGAAACTCTCATATTCCAAGTCTAGTGATCTTTCCACTGTACCATACTTCTGAAATCATGGAACATAGTTCATATTTGATAATGGATTAGAATGTTTTTAAGATATAAAATAAATATGAAACAAAACCTTTTACAAGTAGCTTAGAATATTTCAATTTATTTTCCAATAAAAAATTTATTTTATGGGGCTATATGAAATAATACCACAACCACACAAACTATCTTTTGTAGCAATGGAAAATGAGATATAAAAAAAAAGGCAGTGACATCCCAAATCACAAAAGAAAATCATTGGTGGAGATGAGCTGTGATTAGAAAACTGGTGGTCTGACTTCTAACTTGTTTTTTTTTCTTCCCCTTAACCAACAATGCCTCAATCAATTAAATATTATAATAATTTTATCTACCAATTTTTTTTTGGGAAATGCTCATATCTGTCAAGGATGTTAGCAGTTTAAAGCTGAGGCTATATTGTAGGTGCAAGGAATTTCTAAGGCAAATTTATGGACTTCAATTTGTGGAACTTGCATTGCTTTTATTTCTCTTGTTAGGATATTGCTACAATATCCTAACTTCTCTTTCTTGGAAATGGGAAGCTCTTATTTTTCAAGGTCATCCTGGTGGCAACATCAGCACAGCCACTACCAAGATAGCTGAATTCTGCACTCTCATCTAGACAGTTATTTTGCAATTTGAATCTCCCTTCCTCTCTTTCTTTTTCCTTCTTTCCCTTTTTTGGAGATTTGATAGGCTCACAAGTTGAAGCTACATAATAATTGTAATAAGACACTGACACATTTTATTTCATTGTCACATGGCTAGAAAAAATAAATATTTTGGGCAATTTTATTTTCACTTAGTCATGCTGTCAAAGCTAACCGATATTAATACCTGGGAAATTTTTTTCTCTTATCTTCTTTCCTTTACGTTTTTGTCTGTAATGTGTTAATGCATAACTAGCTGGGAGAAACAACTGAAAAAATACTCTTAATGTTTTCCAATTATTTAAAGCACCCTTTTCTCTTTTGACTACCTTTCATAAGAAAAATGCCAATTACTAAAACATCTTCATAAAAGTTCCCTTGACTCTTATCCTATTCCCTCTTTTCTTCCCCATCCATGCAGGGTACATATAGGGGCTTCCTTTGTTCAGAATTAGACTCTAGAGCATTACAAACACTGGGAAATACTTTGGAATTTGAATCTGTTGAGATATGGTCAGAGGCAGAAGAGATAGTCCTTTGCTTATTTTCTAGAAAAAGATGCTGGGGTTGAATGTGGGAAGAAAGGAGCAAGGGAGAAAAAGTATGGTTAATATAATGTGAATGGGTCAGTATTTTGTATTTAAAACTACTTAAGTTTGACTCATGTCCAACAAAAGATATGGTGTGATCTACAAAAATGAGCTTGCTGGGTCATAACTTGGTTTCTGATCTGAGGAATGGATGTTGATCTCTAAGCTCTCACATCTTCAAGATTTCTGTGAACATAGACAGAGCCAAAAAACTGCAATTGCCTCTAATCCTGAACAGGGGACTCAGGTGAAGTATTATACTGCTGCTATAGATAGAGGGCAGTTAAATAAAAGCAAAACAGAAGAGGTGTTGGAGTATAGATCTCAAGTGAGACAAACATTTTCAAAAATAGCCAATGTTTATTTCTTTTGCATGACTATATTTCTTACAAGACAAGTTCATAGCAAGGTAGGAGGAGATGGATTAGTAGGTAGTGATAACGATGGGAAAAAAGAAAAGGACATTTAAAATTATTTTTAAAAGAAAAAAATATGTTCAAAAGGGGAAATTCTAGGGCAATTTTGTTTCTATCATGTTAAATTTAACATACACTTTTAAAATTGTGTTTAGACAAATAAAAACCACTAAGATAGAATTTCTGGGTAATTAATAATCAATTTATTAATTAGGCTGGCTGGCAATCAATAAATTGATGGCTAGTGGTTTCTCTTGATAACTAAAGCTGCCAAGAGAGACCTTGAAATGCCTTAAATGCTTACTGAAAGAGAATTCCCTTGACAAGTGAAATTCAACCCTGATTGGTGAACATTTTATAAAGAGTAGATTGAAAATCTTTAACTCTTCCTGTTGGAAATGTGGTTTAATCATGAAACTTAGCAGCATCAGGAAACCTGGGCAAGGGAAACCCATCTCCATCTAGTTCTCTCTAGTTAGTTTTTTACATGGTGAGCTGAATTGCCCTAAACTCTAATTCAGGAGGTTCTTCCTCTAGGCTTGTCTAGAGCACATTCTGATTATTCTCTAAACAGAAGTTAATTCTCCTAATCCAGTGGGGTCTCATCCAAAATTAATGAGCATGTATGTGGCTTGAGGAGTAGGAGCAAATCTCACCACTTAGCCATAGCTTTTAGAGACTTTTTTACAAACTGGATTTTTACAAAATTAAAAGGAAAAGGGTAGATCAAAAATTAATACTTATTAATTTAATGGTATAATATTAATTTCTCTCAGTATGTAACAAAGTTAAGTTTCATATATCATTCTTTGGAATTCTCTGTATGCTGAAATATTTGATTTTGGATTATTGCTAAGTTGATTTTTTTAAAAAAATGGAGGAACATATTTGTTATACCTATTCATATCTTTCTCTCTTTCCTGAGATTAATCTATTGAATAAATAGCTACAAATAACTAGTCCCAGACATTGAAACTGGACAAACCTGTTATGCCTCTATTTTGTCAGTCTTATTCCTGTTCCTTCCCTGGTGAAAAGGTTATAATAGGTTATAATAATAATAGCTATTATATAATGCTTTAAGGTTTGCAAGTGTTTTGTATATTTTATCTCATTTGATCTTCACAGCAACTCTATGAAGTAGGTGCCATTTATACCTATTTTACAGATAAAGAAACTTAAGTGATTCGTTAAGTCACATGGTTAATAAGTATATGAGGTAGGATTTGAGCTCTGGATTGGACTTTAAGTCCAATATTATAGCAGTTAATTGCCTAGATTATTAAACCAGATCAATGTTTCTCCCTTTATTATGTATTCCAAGGATTATGAGGCAAAGATGAGAGAGTACCTTCCACATAAGAAAACCGTGAATGACTGCAGGAAATGGAATATTCATGGAATAACTAGACAGACTGTTTAGCTGGATCATAAAGCACCAGAAGGAAAATACTATGAATTATATCAGAAAAGGTAAACTGAAACGAAATTTTTATCAGTTTGAGCAATCTGTATGGAATATTATGGATATCAATATTCAAAAGGTTATTGAATTAGATTCAATTCAACGATTATTGAAGGTCATTGAAGGCTTCTGAGCA
This sequence comes from Myrmecobius fasciatus, assembly GCA_023553655.1. Classification (NCBI taxonomy): domain Eukaryota; kingdom Metazoa; phylum Chordata; class Mammalia; order Dasyuromorphia; family Myrmecobiidae; genus Myrmecobius; species Myrmecobius fasciatus. The sequence continues at coordinate 79,659 of JAJPUD010008744.1, forward strand.
GGAGATTGATACATTTAGATCTACACTTAATGAAGTTTCAGTAACTGTATAGAGGACAAGTTGGAGAGACTGGAAGCAGGGAGTCCAATTAAAAGGTTTGTTTTTTGTTTTATTTTTGGTTTTTGTTTGTTTTGGTTTTGGGGTGTTTTTTTGGGGGGGATGTTGTTCAGTCTTTTCAGTCATTTCCTACTCTTTGTGAAGTTATTTGAGTTTTTCTTGGCAAAAATACTAGAGTGGTTTGCTATTTCTGTCTCATATACTAAATGTTTTACAAATTCCTCTTGATGGATTGTTCTTAAATTAACCAGTATTTATTTATCTGCAGGTGTTTCTGTGGGGCAAATTGGCTGAGTTCTTGTTTTTTTTTAAACCTTTGTTCCCAAAAGGAGAAGAACTGATTCCTCTTAGAGAAAATGTCTTTCATCAAATATCTCTGACAAGGTTCTGATATCCAAAATATCAAGGGAAATAACATAGCAATATAGGATCCCAATCCATTCCCCAACTGATGAGAGGTTAAAAAAAGATACAAACACATGTAGTTATTAAAAAGAGTGTTGCAGAGAATTAACAGCCATTTAAGAGATTCTACCAGTATCATTGTACTACTAATAAAAGAAGTAAAAATCAAAACAACTTTGAAGTTGTCCCTCATACCCAGAAAATAAGCACAAATGACAAAAGATAAGAATTGTCAAATAGAAGAACGATAGAAAGACAAGGATACTAATTCATTGTTGGTAGAACTCTGATTGGTACAACCATTCTGGAAAGTCATTGGAATCATGCTAAGAAAATGACTAAAATGTTTGTCCTGTGACCTAGAGGTCCAACTGCCAGACACAAGCTTAGCTATAGAGGCCGAATATAAAATAAGATAAAATGTCCAGTATGCCTCCAAGCATTTATAGCACACTTTTTGTAACAACAACAACAATAACAAAAACTGGGAGCAAAGTAGAATTCCATAAGTTGAGTAAAGGCTAAACAAATTGTAGCATATGAATGAGATAAAATAATACAATGCTATAAAAGAATTTTATGAATATGAAAAATGGAGTCTCAGGAAAACACATAAACCAATGCAAAGTGAAATAAGCAGAAAATGGAAACAAATTTACATGACTATAACAAAATAAACAGAGAGATCAACAGTATCAGTATTGAACATATGTGATTACATTGACTAAGATTGAACAGAAAAAGACATATGAGAATAAGCTACCTTTTAAGGAAGGGTAGTATGAGGAAATAATTATGTGGGACATTATACATATTTAAGACATTTATTAATGTATTAATTATTTTTGATGAGTTGCTTCTGATTGCTTTATTTTTTATTATTTGTTTTAAGGGGCAGATTTTTTTTTTGTGGGGAAGGGACAAGAAAATATTGGGAAATAAAAGTGATATGAAACCATAATTTATCATTTAAATGTATTTTCCAATTATAAGTTATCATTTTATTGTAGAAGATAAAAATTATTCAGAACTGACAGTGATGTTAACAAAAGAACACAAAACATTAAAAAATTAATTAATACTCAAATATGTTCTAGTGTAGCTAATGTAAATTGTGTTCTCTTGATCTTTGGGGGGTGGTGGATGGGGTTAGAGAAATTCTAAAATCTCAACTCCTCTTTTGAGAGGGCCCCACTTTCCTGTTCATAGACAAACTCCCTTGGTAATCTCCACCTACAATTTAACTGGAGATCTTGGTCTGGGGCATCATCATCACCACCCTTTATTGGGTTGAAAATCAGTGCCTCAAATTTCTCCCTAGCTTCAGGCCACAAAAACCCAATATAACCCAAAACCTGTAAACCCATCTTTGCTAATTCCAAATCAGGAATACCCACTGGGAAGGGATTTCAACCCATCTTTGACAAAAACCTACCTTTGCTAATTCCTTTTGGAAGAGATCAATGAGGAAGTTGTTTCTCAATGTAACAAACCCATTTATTTTTTCCACAAACCTCACCTATATTCATTTGGGATTCCAAATTATTTGACAAAGTCTGCAGCACCAGCCGGGGGACCCCATTGCTGTTTGGGTAACTCTCACCCTCATTTCTTATACCTCAATATAGCCATTATTCATCCTGATTTACTAAAAATTCTTCTCCATCTGTCCTTTCACTAAGTCATGAGAAACAGGAATCATGTTTGTATATTTAATTGTAAAGGAAGGGAAGATATGATTTCCCCTCTCCTTAGTCATACATGATCTTAATATGTAAATAAAATACATTTACTCGATGCCTTTATGAAGTAAGAATTAGTCCCTTGACTCAATCAAGAAGAGAAGAGATGTTTCAATAACCAAATTATAATCACTAGAATAAAGAAGAACCTTTTTTTTGTTGGGATATAGTTTTAATAAATCTTCAAAATATGGCAATGGAATTGCCAAGTCAGGCACTAGACTTCCCTGAAATCTCAATAGTGGTGAATACATTATTTTTGCTCTTCCCCTCCTACAAATTTCCCCTCCACAAACTTGAACATTGATATAAAGAGAGTCAAGAATTAAGGAGGGTTATGTTTGATTATTCATGATACTGTTATATTGGACTTCCTCTAATGTTTTTCTGATATTTGTAATCAGCTAATTTTAAGACAACAAAAAAGTGGGAGGGATGTCTTAGAAAAAGATGACACATTCAAAACTATTATTTGGTTTTTCAGATAAAGTACTCCTCGTTCCTATATGTTATGCACCGAAGTAATTCATGGCTTAACTCCCAGAGACAATAAAAATAAGACAGGAATTTCACAAAGCTCTCACAGCAAGTCCAGTTTAAATAAACAAACAATTAAATTGCTATGGAAGTTTGTAAATGATTAGAGAGTTCTTTTAAAATTGAAAGCTGTTTCTGAGAGGTTCTGTAGGGGTTAGGGGTGAAAGATTGTGTACATACAGCAAGATAACTATATAAATATGTACCCACTTACTCGATCTGTCAAATATTTTAACATAATTAACATGTATTTGACTTCTTGCCATCTAGGGTAGGGGGTGGGGAGTAGGAGGGAAAAATTTGTAACAGAAAGCTTTGCAAGGGTCAGTGTTGAAAAATTACCTATGTGTGTGTTTTGCAAATAAAAAGGTTTAATAAAAAAAATCAGTAGGCTTTGGTCTAGAGAACTTAGAAAAATATGATTAGTAGAAAAGAAATATATTTCTGAGGCCAAACGAATAAAGAAGGCTGGAACCTTTTAACACATTAAATGATATTCTGTTACAACTGTTAGATTCTTTTTCTAGATGCTATTTTCTTATTTTATAAAAAATATTTTGCTTTTGGTCTTTAATTAAACAGCTTAGATGAAGAATTATTTATCTGAAAGGAAGTATGTGAGCTATAGAGGCAAATGCTAAGATGAAGTGAAAATAACAAAGTGAATACTGAGCATCTACCTTCAGGGGGGAGAAGGTAGGTGGAACAGTGGATAAGTCATTTAACCCTGTTTTCCTCAACTTCCTCATCTATAAAAAAGAGCTAAAGAAGCAAGAAAGTTGCAGGATACAAAATAAACCCATATATCATCAGCACGTCTATATGTTATCAATAAGATCCAGCAGCAAGAGGTACAAAGGGAAATTTCATTTAAAATAACTAAAGATAATATAAAATATTTGGGAGTCTTCCTGCCAAGACAAAGCCAGGAACTATATGAACACAACTGCAAAAACTAATGATTAAACACAAATAAAGTGAGATATAAACAATTAGAAGAATAATAAGTGCTCATGGTATCAGTTAATATAATTAAAATGACAATTCTATATAAATTAATCTACTAATTCAATGCCATACCAATTAAAGTGCCAAGAGTAAGAAAAATTAATAACAAAATTTCATTTGGAAGAACAAAAGGTCAAGATTTTCAAGGAGATTAATGAAAAAAAAAAAGGTGAATGAAGGTGGCCTAACTATACTAGACCTAAAATCAACAGTCATCAAAACCATTTGCGACTGGCTAAGATATAGAGTAATTGATTAGTGGAATAGGTCAGATTCACAAGATAAAATAATGAATGACTATAGTTATCTAGTGTTTTATAAAACATTCCAAAAGACTCCAGCTTCTGGCATAAGGACTCACTATTTGACAAAAATTTCTGGCAAAATAAGAATACAGTAAGGCAGAAACTAAGCACTGACCAATATCTAACACCCTGTACCAAGATAAGGTTGAAATGGGTTCACAATTCAGACATAAAAAGTGATACTATAAGGCAAATTAAGAGAACAAGGGACAGTCTACTTCTCAGATTTGTGGAGAAGGAAGAAATTTATGGTTAAAGAACTAGAGAACATTATGAAACACAAAATGGATAATTTTGATTATATTATATTAAAAATTTTTGTAGAAACAAAACCAATGCAAAGGATATGAATAGACAATTTTCAGATGAAGAAATTAATGCCATTTCTAGTCATGAGAAAAAATGCTCTAAATAATTATTGATTAGAGAAATTCAAATTAAGACAACTTTGAGGTACCACTACAGACCTCTCAGATTGACTAAGATGACAGGAAAAGATAATGATAAATGTTGGAGGGGATGGGAGAAAACTGGGACACTGATAC